>LAPY01000675.1:3069-26395 GCA_000970635.1 Eragrostis tef
GGGGCGCGCCGGCCGCGTCAGCACGGCAGCTGGGCGCCACCCTGTGGGAGATCCAGGACGTCATCCGGGTCGCTGGCGCGGGGCGCCGGATCCGGCGCAGCGGCCGGAGAGCGTCCCCCGGCGACGAGGCGGGGGCGGGCGCGGATCGGGTGAGGTTGTTAGTTTGTGAGCATCATGTGCTTACTGCTTTCTCTTTCATCTTTTTTGTTGGGTTCTTGGATTGCGTCGTTCGATCTGCCGTCAGATTACGCAGCGCTTTTTAGCCGCATCGTTTGTTGGATTAGCACACCTAATGGCTGATACCCTTGTACATTAAAACTTAAAATCATCAGTTTATCACGGTCGTTAAAGAGATGTCTTCGGTGACATCATCAGACAAGCAGAGACGCAGAGTCATGAACCTTCTGCTTCGGATTGTTCGTAGTGTTCAAAGGTCCCTGCTGCACATTGAACATCGTCCTCAGTTCTTTATTAGGAACAGTTGAAAGCCAGAATATATCACTTAGCTGTGAGTTTTTTTTTTTTTAAAAAAGATGTACTCTTGTAGCTTGAAGTATACGTTGTACATGTTTCTTCTCCACCCACCTTTGTTGAATCGTCAAGGACTGGAAGTAATGCGCAATGAAAACCGCATCCTTGTTTTGTGATAGTATTGTTGGTACGACCCTTTCATTTTAGTGTTTGCTGGTACTTATTTGACTTATGAACTGGCGGACATGGTGGATCTGTAGATGTGCAGTGCATAGTACGGGAGTTATTATTTCGGCTTTTGTTACTTGAGTACCAGTGTTAACATCACGTAATTATTTTATTTTATATCACATAGACTTTTGAGTATCCTTTTTGCGGTTTGATTGAAATGTTCTACTAGTTTGTAATTTTCAGATGAAAGCATGCTCACATTGTTCATTTAAAAGAATATCAAAACAAAAATGCTTCCAGAGCATGCTATATGGATCAATTGTGAGCTGCCTGATATATTTAGTAGAATTGCCTGCTTGATCAGCTTTCGCTATGGGATTTAATTGGTGGCAATATTGGTTTCCTCTGATAGTGTCACAGTTTGGTGTTTTGTTATACAATTACAAAGCCATTCAGACTGATATTCACAAGTTTTTTCCCATATTCCAGCCACGGACTTCAGGTGGCCGTGGAGCACATCGTGCAGCTTTGTTAATGGACCATGACAAGTTACATGAAGAAAGATGTCATTCCAGACAGCCTCTTTCTCCTGCAAGTTACACTAGCTCAGTTGGGGTATGTGTGGTGCTTTTATACAGGCCAATAGCGCATTGATAAGAAATAAAGTACTATTTATTCCAACATGCGCCTCTTTTCTATCTCAGCCTTATATAGAAAGTCATTTACCTCGTTTTTTTCGAGAACGTAAGTCATTTACCTTGTGGCACTGGTCAATTTCAAGCGATCTATTTAGCATAGTATGCTGGTTTTGTTGTGTCAGATACTCAGCTCTGATGTTATATTTATAGAGTTTTGCAGCTCAAGCACTTCAAATCAACACTTATCTCTCAAAATTGTTGTTCATTTGACAGGCATCAACAATACACCTTGCGAGCCCAACTCGCTCATTGGATTTTAATGCTAGATCTAGGCAGGCAGGTTATGATCTTAAAACATCAACAGAGCTTTTGAAAGTTCTTAATCGAATTTGGAGCTTGGAAGAACAGCATGCAGCTGATGTATCTGCAATGAAGGGATTGAAACATGAGCTACAACATGCCCAAGCATGCATTCAAGAACTTATGCAAGAAAGGCAGCGGTATCACCATGACATTGATTCTCTTGCCAGGCAAGTCACTGAAGATAAAATGGCTCGAAGAAACAAGGAACAAGAAAAGATGAAAGCATCCCTTCGTTCATTGCAAGAAGAGCTTGAAGATGAAAAACACTTGAGGAGACATTCTGAGACTCTCCATAGAAAGCTAGGCAAAGAGTTGTCTGAGGTGAAGTCGGCATTTGTCAAGGCTGTGAAGGATCTTGAGAAAGAAAAGAAGGCAACCTGCCTGTTGGAAGATCTTTGTGATGAATTTGCAAAAGGCATTAGAAACTATGAAGAGGAAGTCAGGATGTTGCAGCAAAAACGTGTAACGGAGTACGGCCACAAGTTTGATAAGTCAGTAGTTCATTTTTCTGAAGCATGGCTCGATGAACGAATGCAGATGCTAAATGCTGATGTGAGGGAAGATTCAGCAGGGAGCATCTCAATTACAGAACGGCTAAGCAGTGAGATTCAGAGTTTTCTCCATCGTGCTAAAAGGCCAGCTAACTTCAAGAATGATAACTTGCACGTTGGTAACGAAAAGCGAGATGCAAGTCTGTGCAGGCAGTCCCTAGAGTCTGTTCCCTTGAATGGAGCTACTAGCGCTCCTCGGTTAGCTGAAGACGATGATGGCAGTTCTGTTGCCAGTGACTTGCATTGTTTTGAACTGAACATGCATGGCACTGCCATTAGGAATCATGAACTTGCAGGAACTAGACGGAGGGTCACAAGCTGCATGCATTCACCAATGAGAAGACTGGAATATTCCAATTGTGCATCTGTTGAAGGTTCACCAATGTCAAATGCACCACCTTGCTCAAAGAAAGAAAAGGCAAGATCTAGCATTGGCAGACAGCAAGTTATTGTGTCGACACCAGAAATTGAATCATGCAACGATGCTGCCATTGCTCCTATAGATGAACAGAATGAAACTGTTATGACTCAAGTTTCTAGGCGATTACGTGATGATCTGTTAAAGATCAAAACAGAGGCTCCTCAACATGCATGTCTCTGGCAAAAATCAAACCATCCGCGGACAAATCAGTTGTGTGAATACACAGTGCCACAGGATCTTTGTGATGTGCGCAGCCCGTCACGTCAGCTGAATAACCAAGGAAAATTGATGGAGTACGAAATTTCTGAATCCCCATCACGTCAGATGCTAGGCACAAAGGAGAATACCCTTAAGGCAAAACTACTGCAAGCAAGGTTAGAGGGGCAGCAAGCTCGAATGAGCGCATCAGTATATCCCTTGATTAGCACAAGGAGGAAATGAAAACAGTCGAGCACATTTACCCTTTGATCAAATTAGAATGCAGGCAGCTGTTGAAAAACCATGACTTCGTTCCATGCAACATGGCATTGCATTTGTAAGATATGTGACTTAATACTTGAAGATTCACTCGATCGAGGCAGTCCAAATGTTGGATTCTGTGAAGCTGCATATTGTGTGAATTCTTCCAAGCTCTAGCCGCAATGAGGCTGTTCGGCAGGCTGCAGCTGCAGCTGCGGCTGCAGAAAAATAACTGCGAACACTGTAGCTACTGCAGAAACACTGTAGCGGCTGCAGAAGAAATAACTGAAACACTGTAGCTGCTGCAAAACAGCCGCTGCAAAGCAGCCAGCCAGACAAAGCTGTTGTAGAGTTTCGTTGTAGGTTTCATGTGCTGATTAACTGCCCAGGAAGAGCTGAAATGAACTTTGGTAATCAGATGCTGTAATTTTTGTATAGTTTTAAGATCTAGTAATTGGCCCCATTTGTTATAGCGTGCAGTTCCTTCTGTTTTACGGGGCAGATGTTGCTTTTTTTTTTTACATAGTAATTCCCTTGGTTCTTCTGTGCAACTAAATATCTCCCAAAAATAAAAGTATATCGTGGAGCTGAAAGGAAACTGACAGGACGCACCATTCATACGTACTCCTACAATTTTCAGCCTAATCTGCACGGCATTATACGAGCTTGACTTTTTGGTCTGCTATGATGGTTTTCATTGTTCAGGTAGTACACTGTACTTGTTTTACTTTTATTCTGGTACGGTTGTTAGATCGAAATCTACAGCCTGGGACATGATGCTGGATCGAGCTTTTCATTCGAGCTTGCTGCCCCTCTATCTGAAGCATCCAAGGGCCTTAATACTGCCACACCTGATATATATCCATAAAGAAAATGCAGTGCAAGAATCTTTTTCGGACCGAATGAAAAGGAAACTGACAGCCAATGCACTGGTTTTCTCGATGAAATAGTGAAATAGTCATTGTAGGGTGTGTTTGTTGCATAGAGTCTAAATTTTAGAGAGATCATATCAAATTTTTTTTTATCATTTAAGTATTAAATAAAGATTATTACAAAACTAACTGCAGCACCTCTGGTCTATTTCGCGATACGAATCTAATAAGAGTAATTAAGCCGTGATTAGAAGATGATTACTGTAGCATCACTGTAACAAAACATAGATTAATTAGTCTCATTAGATTCATCTCGTAAATTGACACCATCTGTAAAAATGTTTTGTCATTAGACTTTATGTAATGGCTAAGTTGACTGTTAGAAAACAACAGCAGGTCCGTGTTCTTCGTGGGTTACCTATGTGACCGAAAGTTTATAAACTACTTTTTTTGTAGTTTAAAGACACAGGTACAACCAAAGGAGTTCATTACTTGCTCTTACCCCAGAGATCTGCAATAATGAATTATATATGAGATTTGAAGTATCTTTTTCCAAGATGAATATACTAGTGTCAACTGTCAACCTTGTGGTATGAATTAAAACGATCCTTTAGCTGCCTAATCGTCAAAGGTAACGAGTTTTAAGTTGGAGTAAACACAAAATGACTTATATTTGGGGTCAAAGGTAATATACATTTTAGCTGAAACATCTGAGTTTAGTTAAAACTTCAGTGTTTTAAAGCCCATGGAATTTTGGTATTCATGTTTTAATCTTCTTGGGCGCATGTGCCTTCACAATGTCACAACGTCCATAGATGGTTCGAGTTTCAAAGTAACACAATACACTTCCAACTAGAATAGGTTCATTTGAAAATGAAGGATATGGTGACTTAAAAATCTTGAAATTTGGTTGCATGGTGTGATAGATCTACGATTTGTATGACTAGCATCAAATTGCATAATATAGCAAATAAGTGTTTACTTTGTAGCCTTGATGCTTCACGGGTTCTTATCTTGAATCATAAGTTTGTGAAGTTCCCTAAGACATAAAAAATGAGGTGCTTCACAAAAAAAAAATAATATATGAGATTAGTATTGTAGCATAACATACGTGCTTCTTAAAAGTTGAGGGTATGCTTAGTTTCTTAGCTTAGCTTAATCCTGCATAAGATCATATCTAGGCTAGGACACACTCTACAAAAATAATGTGAAAGGAATACGGTTTGCATCCTCATGGATACGAAACAAAATAATCTGTTCGTGCTATCACAATTTACAAATTGGCAATTTTTTGAAAATCAGTGTCGTACTTCAAAACTTATTATAGATGATTTTAATGTGGTGCACTGAAAACAATCTCTTTAATAACATTATATATGACACAAGTTCTATCATCTGGCCAACTTGTAAATTCCAATTTAAATAGAACCAGGAACTTCTTTTTCTTTTTGTCTTTTTATGGAGAAATGGGTCTTCCTAATTTTTTCTTCGGTTTATTTCTGCTGTCATGGTCAGTTCACCCGTGTTAGACCGGGCAAAGAATGTCAAATGTGATACAACGACCAAAATATAAGTCAGTTGCAGTTGAGGCAAATTGTAAAGAGTTAATTACACAAATCACAACTATTTGGTCTTTTGTTGTAAGAAATTACAACTTTTGCAACCAGTTTCACAAAACCACAACTATTTTGCGTCACTTGTTGCACAAAATCACAACTTTTAGCTTCGGTCTCACATGTCAGCCACATAAAAGTTCATAGAGCCAATAGAGGATGATAAATGGACCTAGGACCAAAACTTGTGGTTTTGTGGAACAAGTGGTGCAAATAGTTGTGGTTTTGTGAAACTGATCTCAAAAGTTGTGGTTCCTTGCAACAAGGAGTCAAATAGTTGTGGTTTTGTGAAATTAACTCTTAAATTTAATTCCAAAATATTGCTCCTATGTAGGGCGTAATAGTTGCGTTCTCTATTCAGTTTTCAGAATGTATGGTCATTCAGAAGTCTTTGTTCTGCTGTTTTCTTGCCTTCTTGTTAGTTTGATGTACTTCTTAGTTCTTACTATATATAGCATCATCTACCACCAGTAGTCACCTAGGTAGCTTCTTTCTTCTGAAATTTAGTAAAGAAGGGCATACATGCTCATATCATTTCAAATGAATGTTATAATGCTCCATAACCTACTCTTACCCTCTTTATGTTTTGCAGACTATGTGAGGGTGGTGAACTATTGGATCGGATTCTGGCAAAGTAAGATCAGATAGATTTTCCAATAAAAGTTGTAGTTTCTTGCAACAAGGAGTCAAATAGTTATGGTTTTATGAAATTAACTCAATTGTAAAAGATCACAAAACATAATTTTACAATTATCATAAGGAAAAAAAATTATGTATGACCTATTTGTTAGACTAAGTGTTTTAAGCCTTTTAATTGATATGTGAATCGTCACCCCGAGTGATTTTAGCTATTGAATCTCTAGGTTGCATAAAAGTCTAAGAAGCAGGTGTACCTATAACAGTGTTTTGTGTTCTTATCATAATGGTCGGTAAAACATACCAGAAAGACATAACAATGATAATTAAATAAACAAGCATTTAAAAGAGACAAAGATACTGTTCAAACTATCTCCCTCCCATGTAGAGCAGGACTTATGGCATACGCGGGCAGCGGGCGTAGGAAGTGCCAACTCACTCAAGCATTGCGAGACATGATGGCGGGTCTCACTGCTATTAGATATCCTTTGGCACCAGAGGCAACGCGCAGCGAATAGGAAGCCAGAATCAGTGGCGACGGCCCCACAAAGTTGTATTCGCCCGTTTGGTGCCGGCGTTTCACAAGTCGCTCGCTCTCATCTCTCTCCTCTTTTCTCTCTCTCCCACCTCATATCATGCTGATGTGTCTCCACAAGTCGCTAGCTTCATCAGCCTTATTATACCTGCTCTTATCCGAGCCAATTTCCTTCCTGAAACCCAACAGCAAAGAAAGGCATCGGAAATTAATAACGCAATAAAACGGGCTCTAAATCCCCATTTCCCCTCTGACTTGTGGGTTCTGAAGCGGTTCCACAAGCACCAGGCGGGTTATTTATCCACTTCCCCCACACCGGGAGTGTACGAATTCAATCTGCGTTGTTACGCTGTCCCTTTTTCTTCTTACCGCAAAATTACATTTACGCCCCTTGTACTTATCTTATTGTTACGACGCTGCCCCTCCCCGGCTTCTCTTCCATTTCGTTCTCGCTTGTGTTCGTCTCCTCTCCCTCGGCTACCTCGCGCTCCCCGCATCGATACATCCTTCTCGAAGCTTCGCTAGGGTTAGGGTTCGGCCAGGCTCCTGCGAGTGCGGCGATGGCTGTGGCGTATGTGGGTCAGAGGTGAAGAAGGTGGGCCGAGGAGCTTGGTTGATTGGAGAGGCAGTAGGCGGAGGAAGAACGGGCATGGACCCGGACTTCTCGCGGGCGAGCGGCGGCCCGAACTTCGAGTTCGCCTTCAACTCGATCAACTTCTCCGACCGGGTGCTGCGGATCGAGATCGTCGCCGGGGACGACGCGCCGGGGGCCAAGGGCGCCGCCGGGGAGGGATGCTCCTCGCTCGCCGACTGGGCGCGCCACCGCAAGCGACGCCGGGAGGAGCTCCGACGAGGGAAAGGTGAGCGCAGATTCTCTCCCCCTTTTTCGTTCCGTGGCCTCGCAATTTCGGCCGTGGTGGTTCCGGATTGGGGGAAGGGTAGTTGCTGTTTGAATTGTTCCATGCGTTGGGTGGGGGAAAGCAAGCTGCTTGCCTTTTTGAGGTGATTTGATTTGACCTGACCGTGTGTTGGGCCTTTAGGTGGCGTTGCCTTCGGCCTTAAGGGTTGGGAAGGCACTTTTCCTGTTCATCAAAGCTGCGAAATTTGGAAATATCGTTCACTTTCAAAGCATTTCGAATTTAGGCTGTACATATGTTTTTCAGAACAATTTGGTGTTGAGAAGATGGCCTGAAGCAGTGGAATTTAGGGCAGATGGGGAGGGTGATTTTCACTAACACATGTTTGTTTATCTGTCTGGCTTGTACGGATTGGATCATATTCAACTCTGAGTTGGGTGTGTGTGTGATATAGTTTCTTCATTCATGAATGTATGAAGAACATCTGCGTCACTAATAGTGAATGTTTCAGTGTCTTTGAATTGTCAGGAAAATGAAATATAGTATGTGGCCTCTTTGTCTCAATGAAATGCTCTCAAATAAGTTGCTAGGTTTGGTTCTTACCTCGTCTTTCGTGACACAAATGGTGTGAGAATAGCTTGACTCAAATGTGTAACTGTCGATTATTTTGTCCTGTACGTGTTATGAAATATAAAAACCTGTTGGCTAGAAATTTGTACGTATTTTAAATTAAGCAATTCAGACAGAAACTCCAAATGATGATGGTGTCAGTTAAAAATGTGTTCCAAGTTCCAACGTCTGTTTTCCTTTAACTGTCAATTGCTTACCGCTAATGTGTAGATTTTATGAAGCCCAGGTCCAATGGATACTTCAATTCCTTGGTCATTGACTTCACATGTTCATTAGACTGCCAGTTGTGTACATTGGTCTTCAATGTTGCATTGGTTTTCTGAAGTGCCTTGCAGTTTGTTCCCACTATATTTTGTTATATTTTTGCATGCTCCTTGATTATCAACTTTACTGAAATGTATAATCTCGTGCTGAGGAACATTTGTACTATGACCATGCTCCAGAATCTGGAAAATACATGTCAGACTCAACAAACTGCAAAGTTGAAGCAGAGGAATGTGATGCCTATGAGGAAGGAACTGAGGAGCCTGTAGCTATGATAGAAGAATCTCCACCTGATATTGGGCATGATGGTCAGTGCAAATAAATCTTGTCATAAATCTTAAAGAGTTACGAGCATAACACTCACCTTGTGATGTCTGTGCATCATTTGTTCTTTTTCTAATTGCCGGTCATTCATTTCGTTGGATATTCTCTTTGTTAGGTGAGGATGGTGAAAGCAGTGACTCATCCTGGAGTATGGAGTGTACTCAGGTTTTAAGAGTAAAGTCTATCTATATTAGTTCTGCAATTCTTGCCGCTAAAAGCCCTTTCTTTTATATGGTATTTATCAATTTTCTCAAATGCACTAATAAAGTACTTGAATCATGGTATAGTTATCTAGCTTACACATCTGTGTGGTTCTTTTTAGCTTTTCTCAAATGGCATGAAAGAATCTGATCAGAGGCATGCGACTCTTAGAATAACTGCTTCAGGTAATGCGGGAGCTGCAGTACACTCACATTTTCATTGTTTGGTTTGTTGCCTAAACCTTAACTTCTGTCTATTTTGACTGATGCTGTGATTACCGAAATGATAAATTATTTATACTGAAATGATCATCTAAACCAGTATGCATCTTTCCTTCATTATCACAAGGAATTTAGGATTTAGGTTCATATGCTTAACTTAAAAGTCCAATAATTTATAACAGCAAGATGATTTAGTTCTGTTTGTTGTGTAGTCAACATGATTCCCCCCCCCCCCCACTCTGAACAGAGGAAAATGCACTCATGGAGCTTTTAAGCTTCATGTATAGTGGAAAGTTGAACACGAAACAGCCAACCCTTCTGCTGGATATCTTGATGATTGCGGACAAGTTTGAGGTCGTTTCGTGTATGAGGCACTGCAGTCAATTGCTTAGAAGTTTGCCTATGACCACAGAATCTGCACTGCTCTATTTGGATCTCCCCTCCAGCATTTCTATGGCTAAAGCTGTTCTGCGAGGCACTGCAGTCAATTGCTTAGAAGTTTGCCTATGACCACAGAATCTGCACTGCTCTATTTGGATCTCCCCTCCAGCATTTCTATGGCTACTGCTGTTCAGCCACTGACTGATGCTGCCAAGGAATTTCTTGCCAACAAATACAAGGATTTGACTAAGTGAGTACTCTCTTTTTAATAACCCAGCAACTAAGTTATTGCCCCAGCATGGTGTACTCAAGGAGTGCTTCCTCTTTTCAGGTTTCAAGATGAAGCAATGAACATTCCTCTTGCTGGGATTGAAGCCATCCTATGGAGCAATGACCTTCAGGTGGCATCTGAGGACGCTATATACGACTTTGTGATCAAGTGGGCTCGTGCCCAGTACCCGAAATTGGACGAGAGGCGTGAGATCTTGGGGACTCGCTTGCTGCCCCTTGTTCGGTTCTGCCATATGACCTGCCGGAAGTTGCGGAAGGTCCTTGCATGTAATGATCTGGAGCATGAGCAAGCAACTAAGTGTGTCACAGAGGCACTCCTTTACAAAGCTGATGCACCGCATCGGCAGCGTGCCCTTGCTGCAGATGTGACGACTTGCCGTAAATATTCTGAGCGAGCTTACAAATATCGTCCACTTAAGGTGGTGGAGTTTGATCGACCTTATCCGCAATGCATAGCATACTTGGATCTGAAGCGCGAGGAGTGCAGTCGACTTTTTCCATCTGGAAGGATATACTCGCAAGCATTCCATCTAGCTGGACAGGGTTTCTTCCTTTCAGCACACTGTAACATGGATCAGCAAAGCGCCTTCCATTGCTTTGGTCTCTTCCTGGGGATGCAAGAGAAAGGCTCAACAAGTGTTACAGTAGATTATGAATTTGCTGCAAGGACAAGGCCAACAGGGGAGTTTGTTAGCAAATACAAGGGCTACTATACCTTTACTGGCGGGAAGGCGGTTGGGTACCGGAATCTCTTTGCGATTCCATGGCCATCATTTATGGCTGATGACAGCCTCTTCTTCATTGATGGGGTGCTACATCTGCGAGCTGAATTGACCATAAAACAACCCTAGAAAGGTGTTGGTGTGCTGCTAACTGCGTGTGTCTCGTCGTGACCAAACCTGTATGATGACAGGCTTCAGCGTGAAAACACCTGTATGATTGAGACGTGCTGTTTTTGCTCATGCACCCACACAGACAATTTGAATCCAGAAACTGAAACCCTTTTTTTTGTTTTGAAACTAAATCAGAATTGGACTGTAGAAAGTAAGTCCACTCAGCAAACTTATGTTTGAACTGCATTGACTGACTGCTGTGTGACCGTGATGTAGTCTCCATCTCTTTGCCTGATTATTACTCTTCATTCAACAAACTAAATGAGTAGTATGTTATTTGGTTGCTTCAGATGCATCGAATTCTATATTCAGTTTGTTGTTAGTGTTAGATCACTCTACCGCTGTTAAGTGATGATACAAGACATAAAATGTGGCTTTCAGACTGTTTGGCCACATTAGTCCTTTTTTTTTTGGTTGGGTGTGATCTTATGGTGGAATCCGGATATCTACATGATTATGTACATCAGCTTTTTCATTGTCGCCCGAAATAACAAATATAACATAATTGAGATTTGTGAATATAGTTCATCACATGTTCATACATGTGTATATGTGATTTTAAACATTATGTCCAAGTAATAACCGTTGTTGGCAAGACCACGAATCAATGATATATTGCCGATCTGGTAATGATAGAGTAAATAGACCCAAGATTTATTAGGACGTGTTTCTTCATCCTATCGAATGATATTGGCAGTTTGGCACCCACAAACCAATTTGACCGTCTCTCGCTAGTCAGCCAGCCCGCCGCTCAGCCAGCGGGTCAAAGACGATGATCGACGGCCACGTGGTTCCGTTTGACTTTAGCCGAGGAGTCGACCAAGGCAAACGAGGAGTGTTGGATCTCGATCGACGGCGGATGAAACCGCAGCGGGAGTGCATAGACAGGCGCGCTTCCCCCGTCCGTTCCAATCCAAACGAAACCAAACCAAACCAAACCGTGTGCGCCGCGAAGGTTCCAGACCAGCCCAGCTTCTTCCTCCACCAAATCTTCTCTCTCCGCTTCCACGCCACCTCCGTCCCCTCCGCCTCCGTATTTGTTATATGCCCCGATCCCCTCTCGCTTCCTCCTTCCTCTTCCTTTGTCGGATTAGATTGATTTGGGTTCGATTTGGGCAAGCAAGGCGAGCTACTAGCTTGCTTGCGCGCAGGAGGAAAGAGTGGGAAGTAGGAGGAGGAGAAGGGGAGGCCGATGGCGTCGAAGCGGATCCTCAAGGAGCTCAAGGACCTGCAGAAGGATCCGCCCACCTCTTGCAGCGCCGGTAATTTCGGTTCCCCCACCTCATCTTCCTGCAGCTGCTGCTAGCCTGTAGCTTTCCTTTTTGAAGTTTCCTGTGACGAACGTGAACGACGAGAGTTGTTCTACCTCAACTGTATACGGCTAGATCTGTGGGTAGATCTACTAGGATGAATTTTGAATTTTGTACGTTGGGTCTGTGAATGTAGTGGGTGGCTGGGGGTAAGAAGAGATAGTCTAAATTTGGAAAATTGCCTTAAGCTGCTTCTACGACTTGAAAGGTTGGGCGTTGCATCATTCCTTCTTGCTCGTGTTGGTTGGATCCACTGAGATGTCAAGCCTTCCTATGGTCATTTCGTGTCATCAGGTTCTTTAAACATATTCAGGATAGTAGCAGCGTGCACCGTGCAGATGTTTACATGCTCAGCAGCGCACATTCAGTTGTTGTAACTGTCCGACTTGTCAGCTCCCATAGCCATACGGCCTCCTTGTTTGCATCGATGCGTAATTCAGTGTTAGTTCACTCAGAAGCATTGGATCTCTGCAAGGGCCATTTGATCGCCATGGCATTGAGGGAGCAACAATTCTGTGTAGGCAGAATATGTAGTGTCCATGTAGAAGCCTCCATACTAGTCAATCAAACATGCGAGCGCATATGATTCTCTATGTTCAGGATGTGTCGTAGTTTTTCCTTTATCGAAATTGTTTTGAGTTTCATCTGTGTGACTAGACTGCTTGCGCTGGAACATGAACAGGCCCAGTGGCGGAAGATATGTTCCACTGGCAAGCGACCATCATGGGTCCATCAGATAGCCCATATTCTGGTGGCGTCTTTTTGGTCACCATCCACTTCCCTCCGGATTACCCATTCAAACCACCCAAGGTATGAAGTCATCTGGTTATTGTTTGGATTCCAACTGCACATTGATGTGTGTCCACTGGTTCACGTTGAGTTATGTACATTCATACTCCAAGCTGGCTACATATGTCCTGTATCTCAAATTAAAACAATAAAATCAAATAAGTAGTCTTTGATCTACGAACTGCTTATTTCTGCTTCTTGTAGAATGCATTTCACACAACTATACTTTCGATGGAGGGTGCTCTCTACGAAAGGGTTTTATGGCATTTTTAGTTCGCAAAGCTTGTATTGTACCAAACCGAATTTTGAAAGAAAGATATTGTGCTTGACATCTCCTATTGCAGGTTGCATTCAAGACCAAGGTTTTCCATCCCAATATCAATAGCAACGGGAGCATCTGCCTTGATATCTTAAAGGAACAGTGGAGCCCTGCATTGACAGTGTCTAAGGTTGGTAAATTCTTCTGATTTCCGACAGTTCTTCACTAACTGGTCCAAGTGAACAATGTGAATACAGAACTGTAGCCTCTCTGGGAGTTTATCCCTCTGCATTTTGTCAAAATCAGTTTCCCAGTCAAGTTTTTAATCTCACATGCTTTTATATTCAGGTACTCCTGTCAATTTGTTCCCTATTGACAGACCCAAACCCCGACGACCCATTGGTTCCTGAGATCGCTCACATGTACAAGACTGATCGAATGAAATACGAGTCCACTGCGAGGAGCTGGACACAGAAATATGCGATGGGTTGACAGCAGCCACTTGCAAGAGAATTAGCTGATGACCTTCCTTCTACTCTTGTTGCACAAGCTGTCTATTTGTTCTGGTTCTACTGTATTAACTGATGTGATCCAATAGCAGAAGGTTTAAACAATTTGCCAATCTGATGGTTAATCATAATGGTAGATTTGAAACTTCAGTGGCCATTTCTGAGTTTGATCCGAAATTTTTGTGGGTTCACTCTTCTATTATGCATGTTTGTGTGGTGCCACGTGTGGCGTGGTGTGTGCCACGGGTCGAAATAAAAGATCCATGGTGCCGCGCGGTCTTATTTGCCATCGTAGGATGTTTAGTGTTATAGCTTTACATACATGTCTCCTATACATGTTTACTCCCTACCTGACGATGGTTGTGTCTGGTTACACCCTACCTGGGGTCAGATTCTACCTGTTAGGTTCGTCACACTTTGACTTGAAATAGTTTCGTAATATTCCAGAATCTTTGATTTGCTATAAATAAATATTAGTGTACCATTGATCTTTAAAAACTTCATTCTTTCCATTGATCTTGCAAACCATGACCATCCCTTCTTATCTGGAATGTAGCATGCAACCGTATCATTTCCCATGCTTCGACAAACAAAAAGAGCATCCAAAGGTAAATGACTTAGCTTTGTGATTGTATCTCAAAAGGATATGTAATCATGCTTATCTTCCAACTTGTACGATATGCAATCTGGAAGAAGTGCTTGATTCTGAAAGCACATAGTAAAACTGCAAACGACCTCCAATTTATGAATATGATGATTACTTAAAGCCTCTCTGCAAGCACATAAAATATCTTTTGCAAGACACACTGTGATATATAAAACAACGAATAAATATGCGTCAAGCCGTCCTAGCTCAGTGGTAGAGCGCGTGGCTTTTAACCACGTGGTCGTGGGTTCGATCCCCACGGACGGCGATTTTTTTTTTGCCTGTGCTTATTCTATCCATTGAATGTCCTACAAAATGCCATTAAAACAGCTTATTGATGTGAGAGGGTAAACATTGTTCAAACGTTTCTTGCTAACAGATTCTGGTTTGTATATGCCCAAAAAGAATTTGTAATAGTCCTAACAGATTGTGCATCTCACAAAATGCATTATGTGGATTTTATTTATTTATTCATTTATTTTTTGCGTGGAGGTAGAAATTTTCTTCACTGTTAACCACGCCATCAGCAACAACTGCACGCCATAGTTCAAACGAACTAGCACATGATAAACTTTATAACATTATTATATGCTGAACCAGATGTTGCATCTTGATTTGCATGGTTTTGCACCGACAAGTAAGGTGTTTTTCTTTTGACACCGACAAGTAAGGTGTAGACTTTTGACCCGCAACACAACAGATCACAATGTCACATGCAAACTGCATAAATTCAATCTACTGAGCAGCACAGAACATGAGATGCAACACTGAGCCAGCGAAACAGACTAGAGAGAATCTGAAGTATACAGAACGACCGGACTACCGGGGGGCATCTCTATGACAGAAAAACAGAATCATGCTAGCCGTTTAGAGCTACCAGCACGCATGATCAGAACCATCAGTCGAGCATACAAAAATACAGCACCTCGATATAGCCTAAATCATCAATACATTAGCTTTCCCAGTGACCGATGATCGAATAGTAGGATCAGAAGAACTTGTACGGAGAGGTGGCATCCAATGGGTGGATAAGGTATGTGAGCACAAGTGCCACCAGCATCAACAGGTATGCGATCCCCTGGTCAATCGATGTGCCTGCATCGTAAATTAGTGATAATGGTTACACGGCGACAACAATAATCAATAATCTAAAGAGAACCCAGATTGAGAACCTGATGCTAAAAATATAGAAGCTCAAAAACAACAGGTTTGTTGATAATGGATTCATTTCACAAACTTCTGACATAAATAATTGAAGCTAGTTGAATCTGGAACTCCAAAGTTTCCAGCACAGCATCCTTAAAGTTTTAAAATTCACCGAATTATTTAAAGGAGATGGCTGACTTCAATCGCCATCTGCCAAATGTTTCACAGGGACAACTGTTCAACCAGACACCAACATGATCAAAAGCAACTTCGCAGTTAACTTTTGATTGCAGAATCAAATATACCCACTTACTAATTAAATAAAGAAATGTGTGGCATATGTAGTACAGTTGTAGTTTCATTTATTTCTAGTGTTTGAGAACTTCTATAATTTGAAGTCGCTTTCAACAAAGCAAAATTCTCAACATCCTTCAAACGCAAGTGAAGATGATCAGTTGCCAGGTATCATGCATTCAGTGGAAGCTACTCAAGGAAACACGCGTACTACGAAGGAAAGGAAGGTGCAAGCCAACTCCGGCTCAGATGATTGACAGGTGTACAGAAAGTACCCTTCTAGTGTGATCATCATATAAGCATCTAATATGCCCACCAGAAAAATGAACTCTGAAGCTTGCACACTAACTTTTATAAGGAATCTCTAGAACAATCGTTTTCACAACAAAACAGCAGCAGCAGAAAAGCCTTTTAGTCCTAAGGAAATTGGGGTAGGCAAGAGATGCAACCCACAGCAACAATCCTTCCCATAATACTACTGTAAATTATTGCATATTTGGATTGGTCAAGCATGGAGCAAAAAAGAAACATGGCTAACAGAGACTAGCCTCCATCATGAGATTGTTGTGATAAAATTGAATTTTCTCAACCAATCAGTCTGCTGTTACCGCATCAACTCAAGGACAGGTAGTCAACTGAATGGTTACTGATTGGTGATACAATTTGGTATCAGATCCTCGTTAGTTCATCAAGATTTGCGGACTTATACTACTTATTCCGCTGTATGCAGTTTATAAACGGGTGGCTCCATCCAATATTTGCCAAATTGGCGTGCCCAAGTCAGAGATGTCATCCATCATAGAACTAAAGTGACTTGTTTGAACGGGCTGGTTAAATGCCAAAAGAATATAGCAGGCCTAGTTGGAATTTTGTTGGAACTTGGACTGCTAACACGAAACTTCTGCATGTGTCATTCTATTTGAAAGAGTTCCCTTAGATGTGTCATTCCCAAATTGAATGAGCTCTTTTTTCTTTTCCAATAATGCATCTCGCTACGCTCCCTTTTATGAGTGAATAAACAACACAAAAAATGACCAGATGGACCCAAAACGATTTATGTTTTTTTGGACCATGTATTCTGTTCAAAAGATCAGCTTGAATTAAGAGTGCCATGTGCTAAGAACTCGTGCCCACTTGAGGCGGCCTTACGCCACACGCGTAATGAAAGAGAGGACGCAGGCAGGGGTGAACGGAAGCAGAGGAGGGGACGGCGCGTGATGTCTCACCGTAGCTGGCAGGCGCCGGCGCCGGAGGCTGCGCGTGCCCGGCGGCGGCGGAGGCGGGCATTGCGATGCCCACCACGAGGACGGCCACCGCCACGAGACCCACGGAGGACCACGCCGCGGCCATTTCCTCCGCCTCTGGCTCTATCTTCCCCTCCTCCGCGCCTTGGATTCCTGGTGCTGGGTTTCTCCTCCTCCTGGCGGAGCGGGGAAGCACAGGGGACGGCACCGCCGTTGGAGGTGGCAGCAGAACGGAATCGCAGCGCCGCTAACTTCTCTCTATAGTGCTTTGTTCTCTCTCTGCGCTTCCTTAAATTTCGGGTTTCGGGAACGCCACCAACGTGCGCGCGCGCGTCTTATAGCACGAGCACGAACGTAAACCGAGAATTGAACAAACACGTGGTCCCAGTCAAGACGATGACATGCGGGCCCAAGTACTCGACGGCCTTGCGCGCACTAGGCAGAGACCAGTGACTACGAGAAGGGTACGCGCTTGGAAGTCACTGACCCGTGGGTCCAGTAATGTTTACGGTAGTGTGGGACCCAGCGGCATGGGCTCATACGGTAAGGGTCTGGCATGGTGTTGGTTGATCCGGTAATTATGGCGCATGTGAAGCTGCCGCGGAGACGCCGCGCCAGGCTGTGTGACCGGAAGCTGCCCCCTCCGTCGTTCATTTGTACCGTGCGCCGTAGACCCATGGCTAAATGACGTGTGGCCCCGTGCAGAGGAACAGCACATGACGTGCGGGACCATCTGGCATCGAAGTACTACCAGGACTTCTATGTTGATGTTTGCATTTCTGTTTTTTGTTTTGTTTTTGAGACATGAAATTTCCATGTGCTGTAGTAGTACTCTACCACCTTTTCTACACATCCAAAAGTTTTAGATCTTTTCAAGGTTATTCTACCATCTTGTTTATGTATCCAAATATTTTAGATCTTTTGAAGGTTATTCGTATGTTTCTACCTTGGATCTCATCAAACTTTAACCAGAAACAAACAAGAAGAATCTGGCAGCAAAGCATTGGAATCAGATTGCAGAGAAAAGGGCAGCCAGACGGGCGGTTGGAGTTATCAAGGATGATTCCATTCCTATCAAAAAAAAAAAATGGAAGAAGAAGAAGAAAAAGGACGGTTCCATTCAGTTCCCTGCCAAGGGCGCGGTTCCTCGTCGCCTGCTGCTTTTACCTCTCTGCTCCCCCAGCCATTTCTTTCTTTCTTCTCCCTATCTGTTCCATTGATTGCCTGCCTCTCTAACCGCACGGCCATTTCCTCCGCCTCTGGCTCTATCTTCCCCTCCTCCGCGCCTTGGATTCCTGGTGCTGGGTTTCTCCTCCTCCTGGCGGAGCGGGGAAGCACAGGGGACGGCACCGCCGTTGGAGGTGGCAGCAGAACGGAATCGCAGCGCCGCTAACTTCTCTCTATAGTGCTTTGTTCTCTCTCTGCGCTTCCTTAAATTTCGGGTTTCGGGAACGCCACCAACGTGCGCGCGCGCGTCTTATAGCACGAGCACGAACGTAAACCGAGAATTGAACAAACACGTGGTCCCAGTCAAGACGATGACATGCGGGCCCAAGTACTCGACGGCCTTGCGCGCACTAGGCAGAGACCAGTGACTACGAGAAGGGTACGCGCTTGGAAGTCACTGACCCGTGGGTCCAGTAATGTTTACGGTAGTGTGGGACCCAGCGGCATGGGCTCATACGGTAAGGGTCTGGCATGGTGTTGGTTGATCCGGTAATTATGGCGCATGTGAAGCTGCCGCGGAGACGCCGCGCCAGGCTGTGTGACCGGAAGCTGCCCCCTCCGTCGTTCATTTGTACCGTGCGCCGTAGACCCATGGCTAAATGACGTGTGGCCCCGTGCAGAGGAACAGCACATGACGTGCGGGACCATCTGGCATCGAAGTACTACCAGGACTTCTATGTTGATGTTTGCATTTCTGTTTTTTGTTTTGTTTTTGAGACATGAAATTTCCATGTGCTGTAGTAGTACTCTACCACCTTTTCTACACATCCAAAAGTTTTAGATCTTTTCAAGGTTATTCTACCATCTTGTTTATGTATCCAAATATTTTAGATCTTTTGAAGGTTATTCGTATGTTTCTACCTTGGATCTCATCAAACTTTAACCAGAAACAAACAAGAAGAATCTGGCAGCAAAGCATTGGAATCAGATTGCAGAGAAAAGGGCAGCCAGACGGGCGGTTGGAGTTATCAAGGATGATTCCATTCCTATCAAAAAAAAAAAATGGAAGAAGAAGAAGAAAAAGGACGGTTCCATTCAGTTCCCTGCCAAGGGCGCGGTTCCTCGTCGCCTGCTGCTTTTACCTCTCTGCTCCCCCAGCCATTTCTTTCTTTCTTCTCCCTATCTGTTCCATTGATTGCCTGCCTCTCTAACCGCACCATATCATCAATCCAAAAAATGTTATCTAAAGTAGATCAGTTGTGTTTAAGTGACAATAATAAACTTTTATAAGAAATACTTTATATGTGCCATATTTCTTTCGAAACTCACAGCACCATGGGTATCATCTTTTGCTACCTGACCTGTCACTCACTGATCATCAAAAACAACAGTGCTGCCGTATGAATAGTCGAATACCACTGTTACATAGATGCATTCAGTATCAGGAGCATAAGAAAAATTATATTATTTGCCCAGAGAAAATCTGCAGTGCCGACTTGACAATTTCAGATAGTAAAAACTCAGGGCAAAAAGACTCTTCACTGGTGTCAGCCACAAGTTTGGAAGATTACCAATATTGATCAATAAAAGGCAACATGACGTAATAACCCCTGAAGTCTACAACTTGAAAAAAGTCCGCTAATTGATTCAATTTAGGAAAATAATAATAGAACACATAAAACTGGCCAATACAACAAGAATAAATGATTTCCTTTTTTTGAGAGAGCTTGCAACAAGTGATCGAATACACAGTTGAACAAGAATTGGGAATTCTATACAACAAAACAATTATTCTCCTGTGGTGATAATCTACAATTCTACTTGAGCACCATAAACATGCTACAAGTCCTAAAGCCACATTAATCTGTAACCTACACAAAATCTTGGGAAAAACCTATGTTTTGTTGTCTATTTGTCTTCCTGGACTACAGCCATGACTGTTCCCTCTTCAATCTACATGATTTCTACTTTAGGCATTGCTTACATGACTTCTTTTCATCCTAAATAGAATAGCTTCTATTTTCTCCATTTGAGACCAAAAGATAGTCAGGAGATATCCAAGTCTGAACCGGAACAATAGTTTTGGCATAGTTCATTTCATTAAATCCAGAAATACAAAACCGTTCCACAGGCTATGTAACACCATTGATGCCAATAAGTTGCGCGACCTTGAGAAGACACCTCCCATCACTACCCCCAGAAATATTAAAGGCATCACCCTCTGCGCATTGAAGTGCGCAAGCGCGAAAGCTGCAGCACTGACTAGGATTGACCATGGAACTGGCATGTAACGTGTTAGAGATGGAAGAAGGAAACCCCGGAATACAATCTCTTCCCATATAGGTGCGCACACAGTGACCACCACAGCATATAAGGCCATCGCCACAGGGTCACGGGCCACAATGGATTGCTCCACACTGGACACTCCCGCAACTGGACTTGGTGACATTGGGACTAGGCTGATGTTGATGTGAGAAAGTAAATTGACTAGTGGGAATAACAGGCACCCCAAAGCTACATCCAAGTACCATTTGCCCTTTAGGTTGAACTCAAACCAGCCTGGAGGGAGGGGACGGAATCTACCAAGACATTGATGAAGGATAGCAATCCCAGCAAGGCCTTCAGTTATGTCCGTCACGAGGCTATATAGTGCTTGGCCTCTGTGTGTCAAAGTTTCCTTGCTAAAGCCCGCTGCATGAGCCAAGAATGGCACTATCCAGGATCCCACAAGCCAGAAAGTGGCAATCCATAAAATCATGACCTGCTTTCATGTAGTATAAAATGAGTACTTAATATAATAGATATAGGATGACCACAGAAGATGGATAAAAGAACAAACCTGAGCAATGGTTTCTCCAGTCCAAGGTACCATCCAGCGTTCGCTCTGAAATCTTATTATTTTGTCCTGTAAATTATCTTTAATCTGAAACATAAACAAGAATTTTTACTGGCTAGAAAATGAAAAAAGCTTCAACAATGACAATTACTAAACGTCATGATTGGTAAATCATGATAAACAGATGCCCGTGGATCGAAAAAAAATAATACATATTAACAGTAGCAGTCAATTTCCAAAAGCACAATACAAGCAAGAATGAAGCATGTGATGGCTGTTTGCAAAATTTTCGCATTAAAAACAAACTACTATTAATATTTACTAGCAAATAGAAATGCTGGAAACCAAACAACTGATCCTGACAGTAAAGTGTTGCATAAGGGAAATAAAGTAAGTTGTTGGAAATTTATATATGGCATGTATCTTTTGCTAAGCATCAAATGATCATCCTACATGTTACCTCGAACTCAGATAAATAAGCACATCAATCCCAGCAGAAAAACGGTTCCATACGCCCATTTAATTGGCATATACAAGGTTCATTGAGTTAATTTTGATGTAGATGGTCCAATGAATCTTCACTCAAATTGTCCAATGAATCTTCATTGAGTTAATTATGATAATGCAAGAAAACATGGGAACCTCTAAATCTGATCTAATTCCAACCGGCCTAAATAATTGAGATGAACCAAGTGCATGAATGACAGTCACACAATCATCTCCGCTATTACTCATCACATTACATATGCTTGATAATGAATGTCCAAAAAATAGTGCATAGAAGTGGCACAGCAGATATTTGTGTAACTGAATCTCTACTAGCTCTATCTTTTCTTTCCTTTAAGATTGCTCAGACTTCAATATTCAGATAATGATGGTATAATGTTCTTCTACATGTCAGTTCGGTTACTTAATTTAGTGGCATGCCACACTACCAAATTTACTCTTCTAATCAAATTCCAATAAGACTTCCATTTCTCTCCTTCCTTACAACTATGTTGCTTGGTACTTCGGTCAAACAATTGGAATGGAAAAACATCAATAATTTGTGTTATCTGGGCAAATGCTGCTACCTGGGTGATACAAACAAACAATGAGAAATAGTAAAATGGAGTACAAACTAAAATCCCATGGCAACTCATGTTGTGGTCTACTCAGGTTCAATTCAGCAAACAAATTGCCATACAGCCATACGAAAGCCGCTGTCAGACATTTAGTTGTAGCCTTGTAGGAGTGTCATAAAGTAAAGAATGCAATACTGATTAATTTATACAATTATCCAAATACAACTAGCATCAACCGCCTCAAATTACCCAAGTATATATACGGCAGCAGATAAATAAGACTCACCTTCTGCACTCGGACGAACCAGCCCACCTCATTTGCATTTTGATCGTCTACATCATTTTTAGTTGTACTTTCTGCCTCCTCCTTGTTCGCCTCCGTGGACCAAGAGCTCTCTGACTCCGCAATGAACTTGAAGCCGCTGCGATCATCAGATGTTGTCAGCCCATCCTGGTCCTGCCTGAAGCAGGAGGCGTGCACCAATCTCCTTCCCTAAATGTGCACAAACAAGTCAGCGAAGAAGAAAACCAAAACTCCTCCAAACATAAGTACAATTTCGAAACAATGAAAGATACAGATTGATACAGGCATGTAGACTAACGAGCAACGTCTGCAGTTTCTCGAACCCTAAGCAAACCACTGATCGCTACCGTACAATTTCCTTAATTCTCATGAAAAATCCACCGACCGAACAGAGACAAGGTACAGCAACACCTTTGACTTTGAGACCCAGATTCAAGCCCGCCGTCTTAACCGAAGCGAGAAATTCACCAAATCGACAGCCTTTCGGCCCTTTTACTACTAAAGTGGAGTATGAGCTAAACGCTACTGATCCCAAGGATCAGATAAACTGCGACGATCATGGAAGAGGAGAGCTGGAATCAGGCGACGGGTTTCTCGCGCCGTACCTTGGCTGGAGCCGCCCTCCGAGGCCCGAAGCCGAGCGACGGCCTCCCAGCGGCGCGGGATGGGGAGGGAGACGGAAGCCGCACCGTAGGGCCTGGGAGCCGAGGAGGGGGAGGGACGAGGCAGGAGGCGCCCGA
The DNA here is from genome assembly GCA_000970635.1 of Eragrostis tef. NCBI lineage: Eukaryota > Viridiplantae > Streptophyta > Magnoliopsida > Poales > Poaceae > Eragrostis > Eragrostis tef. Next base: position 26,170 of record LAPY01000675.1, read on the forward strand.
CATGGTCACATGGGTGGGGTGTGGACGACGAGCCACACGACCCGCACCACCACACCACCACTGGGTGGGGCGAGGCTGCCTGCCGTGGCCCTTCGTCTCGTCTGCTCCCCCTCGCTCTCTGCTCGCCGAGGAGCACTTGCCCCCGCCTGGATAATGGACTGGATAATACAGCACCGCCGGGCTGTTTTCCCCGTTCGGCCCACTAATGTCGGCTGGGCTTTTTGGG
>LAPY01000675.1:27085-41643 GCA_000970635.1 Eragrostis tef
AGCAGCCCACATAGCGAATGCCCGGCTGCATCGCGTCCGTCCATTTTGGACACGTGCCGAAAAGCGCCGCACACCCGCTCCTCTCTCGGTCTTTCCCCCGCTTCTCTCTCTTCCCGCGCCTCGCTCCCTGCTTTTTCCACTCCATAAAGCGGCTCCTTGTGCAGAGGAGCCAGCCATTTCTCCTCCTCCTCCTTCCCCAGGAAGCCTCCGCCCCGTACCACTCTGAAACCCCAACCCCCGAAAACCCCAACCACCTTCCCCCATCGCGGGAGCCCTTCCACGGCGAGCGGGTTGCGGCACGCCTGACTCGACGACGGGCAGGGCGAGGGGAGCAGGCCGGGCTCGGGAGGCGGGAACTACCGGAGTCAGATGGAGGCGTTCTCGGGTATCATCGCCAGCGGCCTCGGGATGACCAACGGCGTGAGTAAGTGGCCACGCGACCTGATAAATTCGAAAGTTCTCCCTTGCTTTTGCTGTTTTCAGGAGCTTTGCCCCTCGATCCGTCCGGCTCGAGGTCTCTAATGGCGGGTACGTGACGTTGTTCCACGCGTGCGTGCCAGGTAACGAGTCGGTGGAGGAGACGATGCGCATCATCGAGTCGTCGGACTGCGACCGCAGCCGCGCCATCGGTGAGATCGAGAACCCCGCTCTCCTCCTCCTCCTCCTCCTCACCGCCCTCCCCCGAAATGCCAGGATTTTGATTTAGGATGAAGGTTTTGGCATCAGTACTTTATGATCGGTGGGGATGGGATCGTACTCGCACTCTTTAATATTGACGAAGGAGTAGTTCTCGTACCTGTGGATGGTGTGATCTAACACTAGTATGGGTTAAAGGAGGTTCCTTTGCTCGTAATTGGTGGTTCGAAATTGCGATGCGGGGATTTTGAATGGTACTATTGATTTTGTTTATCTTATGTTGTTCTCTCAGATATGAAATTCTCTTGGGCTACATTTACTTTTGTGTATTTTAGAGGTTGCCAAGTTTCCTAGTTGTGAGGAAACTGAATCTCGTGTTATGCTCAATTCCTTGTGAACATGAATAATGTTCTGAGAAGTTTGTTCTGTTTTGATTCTTTCGGAAAACGGGACTGCAGAGAAGTTTAAGAGCTTGATTGTGGAATCTGACTCCGAGGAGTGGGAGAATATCGGGCCACTGCATGACGCCGCAAGCAAGGCGCAAATGGATACCTGCAAGCACCTGGTGGAGCATCTCGGGTTTGACGTCGATTCTGTTGCTACCAATGGCTCTGGTAAGTGTCCTCAGTTGCTAGGTTCAAACGATCTCATGTTTTGATCAATTCATTTTTGCTGGTATGTGATTTGTTTCCGTGTCTTCTGATCTTAATGAGAAATTTGATGATTTGCCAGTTCAAAATGCGGACCTTTTCCTTCTAATGTAACATTAATTTTGTTTTTGTGTGTTTTACTTGGAGATCTTACCTTGTAGTTTGACATCCGGATGCTCTAGATTCTTGTACCGTTTTCTTTTCTAGCCATGCCACTACATTGTCATTAGAAATGGCGTTCAAGTATAGACGAAGTTAATTATACTGTGTGGCTGTTCATGTGCCATCCGACTTTTGTTCGCAAAACCCGATGTTAATTGATATGTTCCTGGGTGAAATTTTTATTTCCATATCAGTTTTAGTACATTTATGCACCTGTAAATTGGGGTTTTGTGGGATTTCTTCATCTGAAATTGTGAATGTATCTTGTACATAATAGAAGGTCTCCTGTGTGCTGTAAATGTTCTGTGAACTGTTGCTTTGCAATTGTGATCACCAGAGATTTTATAACAACTTTTTGTTGCTACAGCATTGCAGTTAGTGATACAAATAAACTGCTTGTTTTCTGACAGGTTTGACTCCTTTGGCTTGTGCTGTTTCTAGTGGAAAAGTAATTGCTGTGAGATATTTTATTGCTAAGGGTGCTGATCTGAATAAGCAAGACTACATAGGCTTTGCGCCTCTGCATTATGCTGCAAAGAAAGGTTTGCTTTCTTCGTATGCCTAAGTTTCTACTTGCATTTGTCATGTTCCTTACTAATTAATCACTGCATAGAGCTTTCAGAAGCAAGCATACTCTACCTCATTTTCGTTGTTGAACTGCTACACTATCTAATTATGATGATCATCACACATACTTTGCGTTAACTGTTGATGACATTCAATGTCTCAGTGAAACACACATGTGCTTCCCGCTAGGAGCCTGATAGTATCTAAGAGATGCTTTGATAGATTTCTTTGTAGAAAAAGCTTCTACCTATTTAACTTAATGGTCATTCTTCTTTATTTTGTTTCGAGCCATTCCTTTATTTCACCCAACATGCATCAAATGAATGGCACACTTGTGATGTAGAGGGACATGGTTGCTAAAGCATAGACTTTATTGGAATCCGTTCCATGTCTTGAACCAAGTTAAGAATATACAAAAGTTTAATCCTGTTGCTTGTTATTCATTTGCTTCCAGGGTATGACGGAATCGCAAGACTGCTGGTAGCTAGAGGTGCTCAAGTTGATCTATTTTCTTCAGGAGGGACACCCCTACTTGTTGCTGCTGCATATGGGAAGTCTGGTGTCATGCAGATTTTATTGGAGAACAATGCAGATGTAATTACCAATATGCTTCTTTTACTTAAACTTCTGTTGTCGAATCCAAGGACCAACATGGGATTGTTTAGGCGCTACTAACCCCTGATCTTCATATACTGATCTTCTTATTAAAGCCGTGGTACAGTAACTTGTGCCTTTTCAAAACAGTAGGGCTTAGCTATTCTCCAGCTGCTCCTTTTCTGAAGATTTGTGATTTAACAAGGACACATGTTCCTCTCATATTAGGCCTGCTTCCTCTGCTGTCTTCTTTCCTCTGTTTCTTTCGCGCTTTCCTGCGCATTCATGTATAATTCTATTGCTGAATATCTTTTCTTGAACATTGCAGCCAAATATTTGGTCAGATATTTCTACACCATTAGCGGCAGTTATTTGTGCCACTCCTGAAAAAGTGAATGAATCTGCTTGTTTAAAGTGCGTGAAGCTCCTTGTCAAGGTTGTGCCCCTCACTTTCTGTACACGCTTATTAATGAAAAAAAAATCCTTGTGGAAATATTTCTTCTGCGAATTCACTTTATTTTTTTTTATACAAATGGCGATATGAAAATTGTTTTACATTGTATTACCTGTATTCCCAGGCTGATGCTGATATTAATTCTATGAATTCTGATACTCCATTGGTGATAGCAACTAGCAAAGGTTTAACTGAAGTTGTTACTTACCTGTTGGAGGTTGGCGCTGATGCAAACATTCCTATTAAGCATGTGAGCGCTTAACTCATTGTTGGTATTTGATTTTTATACTCGTCGCTCTTAGTTGCTTTAATGATGTGTATGTAGTTGTTGTTTGTCGTTGTTGATGTTACTGTTACCATTTCTTTTGATTGCGATGAAAACCCATGTAATTAATTACTGTTACTTTATTGCACTTTGTCGTTTGGTGCATGCCTGCACGATGGAGCCTTTGAGTAAATTGTAATCTATATTATCGTCTCATATCCTTTTCTGATTTCTGTTCTTCCAAGAATATGTCGGTGTTGGTGTCTCTAACAGAACTTGTTTTCATGAAATTAGTTTTGTAGTTTGTGCCACTAATAAAGTTGAATTAATGGAAATGGAGCTTTGTGGATAGATGTGAAATCTTTAATGTTCATACTCTCAACAGATGATCGTCTCATACGACTCTCTCTTCGTTTTCTCCTAGAAATCTCATATGACTCTTGTAAGTGGTCATTGACTACTCCGGTTTTAAAAAGGAAACTTTTGACACAGATATGTCCAGGCCATCTAGTTTCTTTTTTGTAGTATTTTACCTAATTGTTGTGAGCTGTCATCTCCACCAAAATTCTACCACCCACAATTTTTCCTCAAAAACACTTGGAGAGTGTTTATGGGGTAGTCAATAACTTACAGGAACCCATGCTAATGACTTCACTTGCTTCCTCTATATGCAATTGCGTGCTTGACATAGCAGTGTGGTGACAATTTATTGGTTGCATTCTTCAACAATGTATACACTATATTGTAATTAGTGACAAAAGAAATATGGGAAATTTTGAAAGCTGTTGCCATGCAAATGGCATTGAAAAGAATTGTACAAAGCACATTCTTTTCCAGATCAGAGTGATGTTAGAAATCCTTGAGTTTATTTGTAGATCGAACACTGCAATTCATTTTAGCTTAGGATTAGTAAATTATTTTCATTTGCATGAGAATTTGGGCTAGTCGTGCCTCTGGTTAGTGGTATCTTCAAATATGACTAAAGTGAAATTTTACTCTTTGTTTGTTTGCCACATAACAGGATGGTAGCACACCAATAGAGATTGCTGCAGAATCTGGATCACGAAGTCTTGTGGAAATTTTATTTCCTTATACATCTCCCATTCAAGGTGTGTCAAACTGGAGTATTGAAGGAATCGTTGCTCATGTAAGATCAAGACCTACAAATGACAAGGTAGTAACTAAGTTCTACATTCTCAATCTTTTAGCTGTTTCTGTAAGGCATGACATGCTTTGCATGTCTTCTGTCTAGTCCTACATTTCGTACCTACGATATGTCTCTTTTGCAAGTTCTTCAATCAAAGAAAAAATAAATAACTCTGCCAGATAACATTCTTAGTTTCTTACAAGTAGCATTTCTTAAAGATTTAACAGAGCCTATGTTTGTAAATATTCGACTTCTATGACTTGGTTGTTTGAATGAAACGTTGAAGTTCAGGAGTGCTATTTTTGACTTCGAATGAAACTTAAAAGGTCAAGAATGCGGCATATTTAATTTGGATTCAAATATATTTTCACTAGAAAAAAAACATTGGAACTTTGTTATTCAAAAAATGGAGCAAACAGAACAATTAATGTATGACCCACAGACGGTTTACTGAGCACAAATAAAATCATGGTTATTTCATGAATTTGATGTCATTAAAACCACTCATTGCAAGCGAGCGGTTGTATGTTCACCTGCACCCCTGTGCACCAGATGACTTTTCATTTACCTTTCATGGTTGGCTATGCATGTTCATCTGCACCCATGTGTACCGTACCACTTATCATTTCTTGATGCCTTGTTACGATGTTTGTTTCAAAGTTCTAACTTGGCATAGATCAGGGTACTTGTTTTGGAATTCAACTCTTTTTTTTTGTTTATTTGTTGAACGATAGCAATAATTAAAGACTTATTGCTACTGTTTTAGCATATTATGCAGACAGTCATTTATAAAAAAAAAGCTCGACCTGCGGGGGGTATGACGGCCCCCGGGCATTTTTTTTTACGAGAGAAGACCTTCTCACGCAGGCCGAGAAAACCCCCGAACCCCTGTCCAACCCTTACATAGCGGCACCGTAGCCCGTGTGAGAACGACCAACGACCTGGGCCGGGCCTTAGTCCTGTTCTTTGGCCATGGGACAGACGAGGGGATTTTTTTTAACCTCAGCTCGAAATTCACTCCCACCGGGAATCGAACTCGAGACCTGAGGAGGTGCCGCTGGAGCTCCTAACCACTTGGCCAGAAGTCCTTTGGCCAGATAGTCATTTATGCATCCATCACTTTTCATTCAATTTCAGGACGTGTGATTAGTTTTCATGTGTGCCGTTAGCAAAAGTTTGCTAAAACAGTGGTCTGAAAATGAAAGTACTTGCATTTTGATTACTAGTACTTTGTTATATGTTATCACTGTGAAAAAGTGGGTTAACTTTGCTGGTTTGCATATGGCTAAATTCTCAGCCTATTGTTATTTGTACCAGTTTGTTGTGTATGCTGTTCTCATAAATTTGGAACATTGGTATTTTTCCTTGATACTGAATCAGTTTCATGAAATTTAGGATAAAGCAAGCTTGGAAGATAGAAAGGCTCAACTTAAATCACTTGGTGGAAAAGCAGTTGCAGGAATGGACTATGCTGGTGCTTCAAAAATTTACACAGAGGTAACACGTTCGATCCTCACTTGCACTGCAACGCCAGGACCATCCTAAAAGCATTGTTAGTTGCCTATGGCTAATACATAATCACCAAAGTGCGTGTTTCCTACATACAGATATCAAATATTCTGGCAATTTACCACTTTATAGTGCCTTCATATTCCGAATTGGAGCACAGTATACAAACATTTACAATATTCAGTTGCCGTTTTGATTCCAAAGTGGTAAAGTGTGACTCTGACAAGTTGGTTTTATAAGGCAATCGAGTTGGACCCTGCTGATGGAACACTCTATTCCAATCGAAGCCTTTGCCAACTGAAAATTGGTGAAGCCAGGGATGCTCTGCGTGATGCTAATGAATGCACAAGACTGCGGCTCGAGTGGCCAAAAGGTTACTACCGTAAAGGAGCTGCCCTCATGGCACTTAAGGTGAGACAAAACTGCAATTTGCAAGACATGTATTGCTTGCACGCATCAAACCTCTGTACAGATAATCAGCTATGTTTGTCTTAGGAGTACAAAGAAGCACGTGATGCGTTCATGGATGGGTTGAAACTGGATCCTTCCAACATGGATTTGCAAGATGCTTATTGGTATTGTTCTATCTGTCCCCTCTCTATATCATTAAACCTAACTCTTGAATGATTTCTCAAAATGACATCCATTGGTAATCATATGAAGCATTTCTCCTGAATCTTAGCACTAGTGCTATGGCTTGCTATATTCTTCATGTAAACCTATTTTGCCAATGATTTCCATTTGTACTGTAAAGAAAATTTATCTAGGAATTGGTGCCTTCCATCTTCAAAGACCCCTGAATGACCTGATGAATAATCGTGTGACCTTTTCAGGGAGGCGGTTGAGGCAATGAGGAAACATTCTGCTGGACAAAGTGCTTCGTCATTTGACTAGGCTGCTGAATTCAGATGTTTCGCTTATCCTTTGGATGGGTGTTTCTTTTGGTCACCTCGTTCGTACATGTATCGACAAGTAGGATGATGGTTCCGTACTGGCCACTTAGATGACCGTTTCTGTTGATCGAACGTACTAAGGGCGTAATTGCTCAGTGCCTCGGACGTGTGAACGAGAAACGGGAGTTGTTATTTTTGATGCTTCGATTTTTCTTAACCAAGCACTTGCTAGCTGAGATTTTGTTTTCCCGTGTGCTAACCAACAAGGCAGAGATAGCACTTCGTATGTTCAGTTCACTCCGTTTACGCTCTCCTTTTCATCATCAACTGTGTTACTCTCACTGTTGTACCTACTCAAGGGCTCAAGACGATCTCCAGCACAAAATCAGATTTAAGAGCCTCGCTTCAAACCTACTCCACCACCTCTTCTAGAAACACATGCATACACACATCCTGGATGCATTCGCCCGGGTGGAGTAGAACGCGATCTCTTGGGTTTCCGTGATATCAGGACGTCAGGCCTTCCATTTCAAGCATGCATCCATGCGTTAACCTTCTCTCCTGTTTCAACACCAGCCTTTTGCAAGATCGTGTCAGTCAACACGATAAAAACGTTTTTTTAAAATTATTAAGAAAATTAACAGAAAACTCGTACTTCCGTTCCCACTGTTAACTGTTTACGTAGGGCGTGCTTGTGTATGCCGCAGAAAATGTGCCTGAGGCAGGCAGCGTCACGGCTCGTTGCTTCCTGAGCCAGACGTGCTCTCTCCCACGTAGCCTTCGTCGAATAATCGAGCCGGACCGGACGCAACACCGAAACTGAACCCACGAGTCCATCACTTCTCATTCAATTTCAGGATGTGTGATTAGTTTTCTTGTGTGCCGTTAGCGAAAGTTTGCTAAAACAGTGGTCTGAAAATGAAAGTACTTGCATTTTGATTACTAGTACTTTGTTATATGTTATCACTGTGAAAAAGTGGGTTAACTTTGCTGGTTTGCATATGGCTAAATTCTCAGCCTATTGTTATTTGTACCAGTTTGTTGTGTATGCTGTTCTCATAAATTTGGAACATTGGTATTTTTCCTTGATACTGAATCAGTTTCATGAAATTTAGGATAAAGCAAGCTTGGAAGATAGAAAGGCTCAACTTAAATCACTTGGTGGAAAAGCAGTTGCAGGAATGGACTATGCTGGTGCTTCAAAAATTTACACAGAGGTAACACGTTCGATCCTCACTTGCACTGCAACGCCAGGACCATCCTAAAAGCATTGTTAGTTGCCTATGGCTAATACATAATCACCAAAGTGCGTGTTTCCTACATACAGATATCAAATATTCTGGCAATTTACCACTTTATAGTGCCTTCATATTCCGTGTGTGGCTTTGTGTGTTTAGTGGGTGAATTGTGCGAGTGTAGGGAGCACACTATATAAACATTTACAATATCCAGTTGCCGTTTTGATTCCGAAGTGGTAAAGTGTGACTCTGACAAGTTGGTTTCATAAGGCAATCGAGTTGGACCCTGCTGATGGAACACTCTATTCCAATCGAAGCCTTTGCCAACTGAAAATTGGTGAAGCCAGGGATGCTCTGCGTGATGCTAATGAATGCACAAGACTGCGGCTCGAGTGGCCAAAAGGTTACTACCGTAAAGGAGCTGCCCTCATGGCACTTAAGGTGAGACAAAACTGCAATTTGCAAGACATGTATTGCTTGCACGCATCAAACCTCTGTACAGATAATCAGCTATGTTTGTCTTAGGAGTACAAAGAAGCACGTGATGCGTTCATGGATGGGTTGAAACTGGATCCTTCCAACATGGATTTGCAAGATGCTTATTGGTATTGTTCTATCTATCACCTTTCAATATCATTAAACCTAACTCTTCAATGATTTCTCAAAATGACATCCATTGGTAATCATATGGAGCATGTCTCCTGAATCTTAGCACTAGTGCCATGTCTTGCTATATTCTTCATGCAAACTCAGAATCTTGTTGACCGTGCGTAAACCTATTTTGCCCGAAATGATTTCCATTTGTATTGTGAAGAAAATTTATCTTGGAATTGGCGCCTTCCATTTTCAAAGACCCCTGAATGACCTGATGAACAATCTTGTGACCTTTTCAGGGAGGCGGCTGAGGCAATGAGGAAACATTCTGCTGGAAAAAGTGCTTCATCACTTGACTAGGGTGTTGAATTCAGATAGTTCGCTTATACTTTTTGGTGGATGGGTGTTTCTTTTGGTCACCTTGTTCGTACATGTATCGACAAGTAGGATGATGGTTCCGTACTGGCCACTGAGATGGCCGTTTCTGTTGATCGATCAGTGCCTCGGACGCGTGAACGAGAAACCGAAGTTGTTATTTTTGATGCTTTGATTTTTCTTAACCAAGCACTACCTCCGATTTTGTTTTCCCGTGTGCTAACCAGCGAGGCAGAGGTAGTCCTTGCCGTATGTTGTCCACTCAGTTTATGCTCTCCTCTTTACCATCAACTGTGTTACTCTCATTGTGGTACCTACTCAAGCAAGAGCTCGACGATCCCCAGCACAAAACCAGATTCAAGAGCCTCGCTTCAAACCTACTTCACCACCTTTTCTAGAAACACATGCATACACACCCTGGTTGCATTCGCCCGAAGGGTTCTGGTGGAGAACGCGGTCGATTGAGTTTCCGTGATACGTCAGGCCTTTTGCAACACCAGCCTTTTGCAACATTGTGTCACGATAAGAATGTTTTTGAAATTAAGAAGCTTGACAGAACAATTTATAAAGAAAATTCCGCAGAAAAATGTGCCTGGGGCAGGCAGCGTCCGATTTCGGACGGCTAGTTGCTGCCTGAGGCAGACGTGCCCACGGCCCCACGCCACGCCGCCTTCGTCGAATCGAGCCGGACCGGACGCAACACCGAAACTGAACCCACGAGACCACCCACTCCCACATCGCAGCACCGTGATGGCACGGCGGCATTCGTAGATCTCGCTCGAACCCCGAACAACCGTCACGCTCTCCCGCCTCACCTCCCCGGCGCTCTCACACCCTCCTTCCCATGGCGAAGGGCGGCGGCGGCGGCGGGGAGCCCATCCCGCTGTCGCGGTTCGGCGCCTTGGTGGCCCAGCTCGAGTCCGTGGTGGCGTCGGCCAAGCAGAAGCCACCCGACGCGCTCCTCTGCTTCGACCTCCTCTCCGAGCTCTCCTCCGCCATTGACGAGGCCCCCAAGGTCCGCCCCTCTCCCTCCCGCTCTCGTCCCGGCCGCGCGGATCTCTCCCTGTAGAGCAGTGCTTGTGTACACGCCTGCCATTGCCGTCGTGCTCGTGCCAGTTCCTCGCCCTGTGGATCCTGGGGAGTTGCTAATAGCGTTGCTCTGCCATGATCCGCCTGAATTGGCACGTTGTGGAGAGTGTTTCATTAGTTCTCTGCTAGTTTTTGCAACTGTCATCGCAAATCGGTAGTGATATTTAGGCTGATCAACTTGCTCTGTTCACGCTGCCGGATTGAGCTTCTGCAGTGAAAGGGGCAATAGAAGAGCAGACAGGCTAAATGATCCGTGTCAATTCTGGAATATTTAGTGGTCGTGCTATGAGTGGAACACCGTCTGGGTTTCACTGATGTTGAATTTTGCCTTGCCTTTGCTATGCAGGAGACCATACAGCTTTGGCAAAGGAAATGCGAGGATGCCCTCCAATCCCTGCTCGTCCTTGGGGCCCGACGCCCTGTTCGGCGCCTGGCGTCATCAGCGATGGGGCGGATAATTGAGAAAGGTGACGCAATATCAGTGTACTCTAGAGCAAGTACCCTACAGGGGTGGTTGGTAGACGTGAAAAGGGCAGAGCCTACGGCGTTTGCAGGTTGGAACTTGCTATCCATCTTCCTTGATTTCTTGTTTGAACTGCATCGGATATTGTTGTCCATATGTTTAGAGATTCACTCATTCCACATTTGGTTAATGACAAAGCAAACTTATCTCTGGTGAGTTGACTAAATCTTGCAAAATTTGCATGTGTAATGCATTCCGAACAACAAATCATCTTGTATTAAGCCTGCACACGCTTAAAGCTGTTGCTGCCAGCCATGCTATTAGCTTGCACAGCCAGTGAGCTCACAGCCTCCAAGATGTCTCCTCTCGATTTTAACCCATGTTAGTTGCCAAGGCTCAAGTGTATTCAATATTACAGTCCAGGTTTTGAATGGTGCATGAGCGCCCTAATCATATCTATATATTGCTCTCCCTTGATTGTTCATTTCAGTTTTGGCACACCCTGGACCAAACGCAGTCTGGCTAATAATCTACGGCAAATGCCAGCTAACCAAAACAATTTTTGGTGACAAAATACTCTGAAAAATCTGCTAATATTTGCAATCATTTTATGATCAAAAAGACCTTTAAGATTGAACAGAGAGCCCCCAGATTTGCTGCCTAAAAGAGCACTAGATGATGAAGTAACAATTTTTCTTCTGGTTTATGTTGTACAATGAACTGTCATCATGTCTCTGTAATCTTTTATTTAGGCCAGATCACAGTGATATATAGTATCATGTGATGTTCTTATTCGTTTTGATAATTTGTTACCTTTTTTTCCTAGTATATTTGAACTAAAGAAATTCCTAACAGGTGCTGCACAATGTCTGGGAGAAATTTACCGCTTATTCGGCCGCAAGATTACTGCAGGATTGATCGAGACATCAAGCATTGTAGCCAAACTCATGAAATATCATGAGGTTGTATGCTTTCTCTGCAGTTCCATTACTGTTCATCCCCTCTTAATTTTTTGTCTTCATTTGCGATTATCATCATTTTTGTTATTCATGTATATTTTGTTTCCGGAATTTTTGTAGCCATGTATCATTTTGGTTTAAATATATAATTTAAGGGAAATATCTGTTTTGAGTGTTCCGAAACAATGATTTCAATAGAACTCGAGAATTACTGTAACAGGTATAACTGTGGGATTTCTGTTCAATGCTTTCTTTCTTATGTGCAAGAAACTGTGATGCTTATGAATTATTTATTGTGCTTTTCAGCCTTCTTTTTTGGTGATTTTTTCATGGGTCCTTTTATTTTCTACCAGAAAAAAGATTTCTGACATTTCTCTAAAACCGAACATCAGGACTTTGTGAGACAAGATGCACTTCATTTGCTTGAGAATGCATTGGAAGGCTCTGGTGGAGGTGGTGGCGCTGCAGCTTATCTGGAGGCATTCCGTATTATCATGCGAGGAGGTGTTAATGATAAATCATTCATTGTCAGAGTAGCTGCAGCACGATGCTTGAAGGCATTTGCTAATATTGGTGGACCTGGGTTGGGAATGGCTGAACTTGATACTTCTATGACTTATTGTGTCAAGGTATTGTTTATTTCGTTCTTTCTCATGTTTAATGCACCTCAGCTGGCTGAAAACATATTGCTGAATCTATTCATTTATCGACAATATGCCTTAGGGCTTGGAAGATACTGTATCATCAGTTAGAGATTCATTTGCGGAAGCACTTGGTGCCATACTTGCTCTTTCAGTGAACCCAGATGCTCAGGTATATAAATTTCATGCTTATGTTATCTGTTTTGTTGTCCCACTTTAGATACGACTATACTTGATAGGTAAAGAAAGGAGGAAAAAAGCAGAGTGCTTCTGCAAAGAAATTTGAAGATGGTGTACAAAAGCATTTGATTTTGCCATTTGTCAAAGGTAAAGAAAAAACCTGACAGTTCCCTAGTGCATTATGAAATACATCTAATTACATGAATAAACTGCTGTGTACCTCAACTGAAATGCTGCAGTAAGTACCTAATGAGTTAGCTATCATGAATATTTGGTGCTCTTATTCCGACAGGAAACTAATGCCAAATCATTTTGAGATAGACATGTGAAGCTTACTGAAATCAGTTATTAATTTTGTAATGTTAAAATTTGATTATCATAGTATCACAAAAATTATACAGTACTATTGCATTGTACCGCGAATGGATATGGCGTGTTTCCACCTTTTTGTTAACTGCTTAATACATGCTAATAGCATTTTCTCAGTATTAGAGTATGGATGACACTTTGTTCCATTACATTACTTTTATGTTTATAAATAATTGAAGATAATGTTACTGGTTGACTAACCTGGTATTCCCAATTTGTTTGACTAGCAAGCTTTACATTTGTCTTATTGTTCTTCAGTGAAAAATTTGAGTTAATTCTTCGTATTATCAAAATTGGGTATATGGACAAAATCCCTTGTTATCATTTTGATACCTTTTCCATGCCCCATCTTACGCGCACTTGCCTTACCACAGATCAATATAACCTAGCAGAAAAAAACAACGTTAGTTCAACTGGTGTTAAGTGAAATCCAAACTGGACAAGCAATATCTTTAGGATTGTTATATGATATTTTCTCAGTTGCTTGGAGTTTTTGGATATGATGATTCTGTGGTCTCCATTAGGTTCCATCAATGCCTTTTCTCATCATATTGTTCAAGGACAATTCCCGTCTCTGTTCTATTAACAAGCAAAATGACTTGGTCTATTTTCAGCATTCGAATGTTGGAGTTAGGTCACATTAGAGGAGGTATATATAATCTGTATATGCTATGAAAATATCGATGACATGAGACTCACCTAAAGTCTCTTATTGTAAGCTGATATGTTACTGTAGCAGCATGTGTACGCTGGGAATTAGGAAGGCATGTACCTGTCAATCTGTCATCCGTAACACCATTAAAACCTCCTATTCCCAAGCAAGTTGGGGTGGGATCTACATGAAATCCATCAAGAGCCCCGCAAATAGTAGGAGAAAACAATTATATTATAGTAATATAAAATTAATGGATGAACAAATTCAGTTTCTAGGTTGTGATTTTGGCACATTGATCGCCGATTTCGACATGCTATTCAAAAATTATTCTTTTGCTATATTCCATTCTCCGATGATGTGGTGCTAGTTGACGAGAGCAGGAGTGGTGTTACCCAGAAGTTGGATCTGTGGCGTCACACTCTGGAATCGAAAGGTTTTAGGCTAAGTAGGTCTAAAACAGAGTATATGGAGTGTATTTTCAGTGCTACAGAGAATGAGGATGGAGACGTCAGCTTGGATGGTCAAGTAGTATCCAAGAAAGACACTTTTCCTTACTTGGGATCGATGCTACATAAAGAGGGAGATATCGATGAAGACGTCAGTCACAAAATTAAAGCTGGTTGGTTGAAGTGGCGGCAAGCTTTAGGTGTTCTTTGCGACAGTAAAGTGCCTCTAAAGCTAAAAGGCAAATTCTACAGGTCAGCGATCCGACCTGCCATGCTTTATGGAGCAGAATGTTGGCCTACTAAAAGAAGACATATCCAGCAACTAAGCGTAGCAGAGATGCGTATGTTGCGATGGATATGTGGCCATACAAGAAGAGATCGAGTCCGGAATGACGACATACGAGAGAGATTAGGAGTGGCGCCAATTGAGGAAAAGATTGTTCAGCACCGCTTGAGATGGTTTGGACATGTCCAACGGAGACCCGAGGAGGCGCCGCTACGTAGCGGGATAATTCAACGCCCCGAAAATGTGAAGAGAGGCAGAGGCCGACCAACTTTGACTTGGGCGGAGTCGGTAAAGAGGGATCTAAAGGACTGGAATATCGCTAAAGAGCTAGCCATGGATAGGGGAGCGTGGAAGCAAGCAATCCACGTACCGGAATCTTGATTTCC
>LAPY01000675.1:47015-62359 GCA_000970635.1 Eragrostis tef
AAAAAGGGGGGGGGGGGGCAAGGCCCCCCTAAGCTCCGTCCCTGCTCCTAATTATGAGCTAAATTTTCTATTATGTTCATTTCGTGGACTGTCTTATTTTGAGGAAGCGTAGACTGTCTTATGATTTTCTAGAGTGCTTTGCACGGCGTTTATGGCGCATTGACACTTTTATTTACTCCATTATTTACAATGATTCTTTGACACAGATGATTCATTTGAAGTATGGTACCACAGATAGTGAACTTCAAACCTACGCCATACAAGCAATGGAGATTCTCCAAGGAAATGATTCTCCCGATCCACATGCTTTGGTACCATCTTTTTTTTGGTTTTGCTTTCCTCTTATGTTTGAGATTCAATGAGCCATAAGTTAGTATTCTATTGCTTAGTCCTTTGGACCATACTCAGGCCCTGTTGGGACAGCTTTTTCCCAAAGCGATTCCGTAGGAATCTAGATTCTGTAGAAAGCAGCTGTGGGGAGAATCTGCTGCCACGAGAAGCTGACTGTTTGGCAACCTGATTATTTTCGTAGAGATTGTCTGTAGTGTACAATGACCGTTATGTCCCTCAAGTCAGTTATGTTTTATTTGATGATTGCTGAAAAGAGGCAATTACTTTTCTTTCCTTTGTTCTTTGGCTTTTTTGTGTCAATATGTAATTTAGTTATTAAAGAAAATGCCAATAATTATTAAATGGTAACAACATCCGGTGCAAGCCTAATGTTTGTTCCTATCAAATAGAACTAAAGTATCTAATATTCAGGGGGAAAAATTGAACAGCCATCCGTTGTTAGAAAAGAAAAATTGTTCACACAAGATTCTTGCGAGTGTATACGTGCATATCTATCAAACAGAAGTATGAAGTTTCAACACATTATCATATTGGAATCAGAGAAAGGTGAACGATAGAGATTAAGGAGGGATTAATCACGCTTAACTCCGCCAAAAGGGAAGCAAAATTCGCATGTCCCGCGACGAGGCTGCCGCGCTGTGTCATCCTTGCCGCAAGGGAGCCTTCCAGGCTCCGGCCTCTTCCTCACGACGACTCGAGCAGATGCGCCGAGCGGACGGGGATGAGGGGAAACGAAGGAGAGGGCAAAGCGGAGATTCGCGCGCTGTGCCCGCAGACAAGCAGCCCGTGAATGAAGAGGCCTTCAAGGCAGCAATGGTGGCCCACTTGAACCTCGCCGCAGACGAGACCGCAGACGAATGGTACCGCCGCCCTCATCTCCACCGCAGCCGCTGTCGATGTCGTCTGCCGCTGATTCCTCTCACGAGGGGTCGATTCTTCTCACCCACAAAGTTCAAGCGTTGCCCTCGTTTCATTTTGCTAGCATTGGGTGGCAGGACAGCCAGATTTGGTGGGGTTGGTGGTAGGATTTGGTGAGCTCAAAGAGGAAGAAGAGAAGGTAGGAGAGGAAGACGGGGGTGGAAAATAAGAACCGAACCGGTAAGTGTGTAAAGAGTGGCATGGTGGGTAATTTTGCGGTCGCCTTCGACAGAAGCTGCTCGGTAGGTGGATTCTGCGTTGTAGTGTTAGCATCGCGTTGAGAAAAATCGTGTCCGAGAGAAGCCGGTGAGGAATCGACTTGTTTGGCACCCCTTGCCGCTTAAATTGAACGTAAGCTGCCCAGAATCTGTCCCAAACAGGGCCTCAGAGACACCATTTTTGAGAGGAAAAATTGTCAATACATAGAGAGAATTGTGGTAGTAGCAGTGTGATGCTTATTAATTGGATGTTAGAACTATATAAGATTTACTGACTTCATTAAGAAGAAAATATATTGTACATGAGGGAAATATTGTTACAAATTGTCTAATTTTAAAGTTACTTAACGCTCATTATTTAAATGACAGGCATGTGTTCTTTATGTTCTTCGAGTTGGTGTTGCGGATCAGATGACTGAGCCGGCACAGCGTGAGTTTTTGGTATTTCTGGGAAGAAAGGTTTGGCTGATTCCTTCTGGTCATAAAAACGTTACAGAATATTGAGTTTATTATTTTACATCATTTCTGAATTGTTGAAACAGTTGGAGTCTTCAAACTACACTGCTCCAATGAGAGTGGCAACACTACGTATTTTGTCTTATCTCCTGAGGAGCTTGGGTGAGGTATTTGCTGAGCTCTATCTCTTCATGCTCGGTGTTTTCACTGTTTATCTGCGGCCACATTTGGAACTTTGACAAATTGCTAGCACATGCCCTGTGTAAGGAACACATAGACAACTGTGTGAATGGGCGCCTTGTTCCGTGATTTTACTGGCGCCGTGTACGGGTGGACATGGAGCGATGGAGTGGGTGAGGGAGAGAGGATCCTAAATGATTCCTGCTTGACTTCAAATTAATTCGAATTGTCGTATCTTATTGAGTAGATAATTCGAACCATTACATCACACCTCTTAACTTTGCACCAATTTTTGTGCCTGTTTAAAAGCACAATGCAGATTGAAAAAATGGTAGGCATGTGAAAACACTAGAATGGGTTTTCATGCATATAAAAGTGCACATATTGCACAA
Organism: Eragrostis tef; assembly: GCA_000970635.1. Classification (NCBI taxonomy): domain Eukaryota; kingdom Viridiplantae; phylum Streptophyta; class Magnoliopsida; order Poales; family Poaceae; genus Eragrostis; species Eragrostis tef. Next base: position 49,531 of record LAPY01000675.1, read on the forward strand.
GAGATATTTTTAGATATACGATAGTAATTTCAAGCAAATGAAGAGCGGATGTGTTGACATAAAGTAAAAAGGGATGTGTTAGAAAACAAGTGCAATTGCTTTGGGGTTACCAAAGCAATTTCAAAATAGTTGGAGCTTGTGTTTAGAATGCCCCAAACATTTGTGGAGAGGAAACGGCTTGTCAGAATCTTTTGCATCATTCCTAGTCTCCTAGAAGAATACGAAGGGCACCATTTAAGAAAATTGGCTTCTCTCTAACCCGGGGTGGTGCGGCTGTGGGTGTGCTTTGGCACCGGTATAGGGGTGCCTCCGTATGATAATTATTATAACAAACTTAGTGCAGCCCCAGTTAAGTGTATACTGTGGTTCTGTTTTATATGCACTTTGAAAGTTGCTCAATTTCTTTACAGCCAACTTTGCTTTTACTAATGCTACAAATACGTGGCATATGCATTCTGCAGGTTCCATCTGAGTTCAAGGATGTTCTTGATAACACGGTTGTGGCATCATTGTCTCATTCTTCAGCTCATGTATGTTGTGCACACAATCTCTCATAGTGCTTGTAGTTTGTACTTAAGTACACAGATATCCACTCAGTAACCAATTGCTGACCATTTTACATGCAACGCCTTAAGAGCAAGTTCCTGCACACCATTTGGTTACAACTTACGACAGAGAAACATTTTCTATGCACCTAATCTTGTTGGGTGCTGGGCAAACTGAATGCTACTTTCTCCATTATTTTCTGAAACATTCCTGTCAATGTAAATGATTTGAAGGTTGAATTCATCTTTAGTCATATTTAGTATATGTATGTTTGCAATATGTATTTTGTTTCCTGAAATGGAAGCTACTTACTCCATGATATATTCTTGGCTGGTATGTTGTCAATTTTTTCCCCCTTGATTGTATGAAGCTGTTGATCGACCCTGATATATGCTTTTGACATTATATAGGTTCGTGTTGAGGCAGCTTTAACGTTGCGTGCTTTAGCAGAGGTAGATCCTACATGTGTTGGTGGATTAGTTTCATATGGTGTCACAACGCTGCAAGCTCTTAGAGAGACTGTATCATTTGATAAGGTATAGTTTTACTCCTGCCTATCATATGCCAAGCCTTTGCTAATTGCTATCTTGATTTTATTCTATGTATTCAAGCAAGTATCTTAGTAATTCTGGCTTTTGAAACTGAAGCTTCAAATATTAAGGTTAGCTTCAGGAAAAGATAATAGGAAAGTTTTTTGTGTGTAAGAGGCTGAATCAGAGCTATAACAATTCTATAACATGTATATGAACTGACAATTGTTCGTAATCAATTCCATTACAAATTGTGGTTGAAGCTCTAACAACTTACGCACTTGGTAACTACATCTTACACAGCTTCACATAAGAATTTTTGTTGTCTCCAACATAGGAAAAAGTGCTGCAAATGCACTTCCTATACAGAAGACATACTCTTAAACTATGCAACACACAGAATTGATAGACAAGTCTTGTGCAGTTATCCTACAAGTTTCTTCCAGTTATCCTTCATTAGTTGTTACAAATTTTCATTTAGCTTGTTCAGGTATGTGACATATGCATGGCTGGTACATTATCCGGTTCTCATTATGTGATATTTCTGTCAATATCTTCTTTTAATCTTTTATTATCTATTTGATCCTGTTATGTATTTGCCATCACATCTGCATGTCAGTTTTGCCTCCTTCACTCTCTTGACGAATTTGCTGAAACAGGGTCAAAATTTGAACATTGAGCTTGATTCACTACACGGACAGGCTACTGTTTTAGCTGCTCTTGTTGCGATCTCGCCAAAGTTGCTTCTTGGTTATCCTGCAAGGTTCACTGGGGTGTTTTAGTGTTTTCATCTTTTATCCTTTAAATTGGCATAAGCTTCGGCTTTTCTTTTTAATTATTGTGCTGTTGAAAAAATTGTGTAGGCTGCCCAAGTCTGTACTTGAATTGTCCAAAAAAATGCTTAATGGCTTCAGTCGAAATCCGGTGGCTGCCATTGCGGAACGTGAAGCTGGATGGTTGCTTCTAGCTTCTCTTTTAGCATCCATGCCAAAAGAGGTATTTACGATACCTTGTCGTGTATGCAAAATAGTTAAGTGTTAGTAGTGATGTTTCTTTGATTCTTTCTATGATGCATAACTATGTATGCAGGAGCTGGAAGATCAAGTATTTGACGTTCTTTTGCTGTGGGCTGGTCCTTTCACTGGAAACCCTGAATCGTATCTTCGTCATGTACAGGATTGGGCATCAGAACTACGGTTAGTTTCAGCCAGTTCATGTGGATTTCATTTGCATCATCGCATGTGCTGGCTTTCCTTTTCTTTACAATATCATCCGTTATCTTCTTGGTTTCGCATACTAAAGATCTAGTACCCTAACTTCACTTTATTCTATATTATATTTATTTTAGCAAGAACATCGGTTATCTTCTTGGATTCCTAATGACCCCTAAGTTCCCTGAGGTCACATGATTTTGTATTATGGAGTCAGCTTAAGCGTTAGGGAGTTTAGCCACATTTTTGAGGAGGCGTCCAGGCGGTCGAGGACTCCATGGCGTCGGGGTCGCCACAGAGAAGCTCGTATGGCGTCGCCAAATGTGCTGCGGCGTCAATTTGGCACGATTTGGCGTAGGTTGGGCGCCCAGGAGACTGCGGCGGCTCGTGGCCGTAGCAGTGTTTAGGGCGGCGGGAAATTGACCCGATTGGCCGGAGAAATTGGTGTGCGTGGGCGGGCCTGCCATGACCTGCACCATTTAGCTCTGCAATACACCGGTTCGACCATTCTAGAGAAGAGGAAAAGAGGGAAAGAGGACATGGCGGCATGCCAAAAGAGGTATTTACGATACCTTGTCGTGTATGCAAAATAGTTAAGTGTTAGTAGTGATGTTTCTTTGATTCTTTCTATGATGCATAACTATGTATGCAGGAGCTGGAAGATCAAGTATTTGACGTTCTTTTGCTGTGGGCTGGTCCTTTCACTGGAAACCCTGAATCGTATCTTCGTCATGTACAGGATTGGGCATCAGAACTACGGTTAGTTTCAGCCAGTTCATGTGGATTTCAATTCATTTGCATCATCTCATGTGCTAGCTTTCCTTTTCTTTACGATATCATCCGTTATCTTCTTGGTTTCGCATACTAAAGATCTAGTACCCTAACTTCACTTTATTCTATATTATATTTATTTTAGCAAGAACATCGGTTATCTTCTTGGATTCCTAATGACCCCTAAGTTCCCTGAGGTCACATGATTTTGTATTATGGAGTCAGCTTAAGCGTTAGGGAGTTTAGCCACGTTTTTGACGCGTCGCCTAGGCGTCCAGGTGGTCGAGGACTCCGTGGCGTCAGGGTCGCCACAGAGAAGCTCGTATGGCGTCGCCAAACGTGCTGCGGCGGCTCGAGGCGGACGCCATAGCAGTGTCTAGGGCAGCGGGAAATTGACCTGATTGGCGGGAGAAATAGGTGTGCGCGGGCGGGGCTCCCATGACCTGCACGATTTAGCTATGCATTACACCGGTTCGACCATTCTAGAGAAGAGGAAAGAGGGAAAGAGGAGATGGTGGCCGGCGGCGGACCTGGTCGGCAGTGGACTTGGACCTGGAGTGGGCGGCCTGCTGCGGGATCTGCAGCGTGCTCCTCCTGTTTCTCCGCCGGAGCAGCGCCAACCTGCGTCGTCGCCTCCTATTCTCGGTCGGAGTAGCGGCAGCGGGCAGCCCGGGCGTCGACCATTCTAGAGAAGAGGAAAGAGGGAAAGAGGAGATGGTGGCCGGCGGCGGACCTGGTCGGCAGTGGACTTGGACCTGGAGTGGGCGGCCTGCTGCGGGATCTGCAGCGTGCTCCTCCTGTTTCTCCGCCGGAGCAGCGCCAACCTGCGTCGTCGCCTCCTATTCTCGGTCGGAGTAGCGGCAGCGGGCAGCCAGGTCGTGTCTCTCCCTACAAGCCATAGTTCCCAGTCTCTGCCTCTTCCCCAGCCAGCTCGCAAGTGCCAGCTGCTTCCCTTCCCCTGCTTCCTCTTCCATTTTACTGTCTACTGCTCTCCTTGCTCTTTGCTCCGTGATGTGTCAGTCCGCCGGCCGCCTCCTTCCCCTGCTCTGCCCTGCCCTCACCGTCAGCCCCTCATGGTGCTCAATATGTGTTTATGGCGTCGCCTAGGCACCCTCCATAAACGCCTAGGCGTTACGCCACAGGACGCCACAACGCCTCAAAAACGTGGGAGTTTAGTATTGTAGATACACAAATATGTGGAGCTGAATACAATATTTGCATGGGCGACATCTTTATAACACCTCATAATGGTTTTCCTTGACTTGGAGGAGGCTTATGACCAAGTACTGAGGATTGTCATATAGTGGGCCTTGGAGAAACACAGAGTCCAAACAGAGTACATTACCTAGGATATGCACAATAATATTGTGACATGTCTTCGAGCAAGTGATGGCAACACTGATTATTTTCTGATAAAAATAGGACTACATTAAGGTCCACTTTGTGCCTTTTTCTTTTTCTTTTTCTTTTGGTGATGGATGAGGTCACAGGGGATATACAGTTGCCAAAACCGACTGAAGCTATCGGTTGTCGCTGACCTTTTTAAGCTAAGGCCTGATATGCTGGTGCTCTTTATTCGATGTTAGCAAAGGTTGGTACTAAATAACATTGCCATGCATACACATGCCACTATGGGTCGATTTCGAACTGGGCCAGGATGTCATGGGTTCACTGTAATAATTTTTATTTGCATTCGATTGATGATAGGTTGACTGAGTGTTAGCATCTCTGATGCAGGGTTCTGTCAGTTGCAATCGAGGCACTTACTGCCTTCATAAGAAGTTTTGTTCATCCTATTATCACAACTGCTGATGGTGGAATCTTGCTTAACCCTGTGCTGGCCTACCTTGGTGGGTGCGTAAAAATATTCTGCTTAATTGCTATTATGATTTAAATTTTATGGTGCTCAAGTTTTGACTTATATCATCCAGTGCTCTATCCCTTATATCTTCGTTGAGCTCTAAGCAAGTGCCAAATGTTAAGTCTGCATTGGACCTATTCACAACTAGAACATTGATGGCATATCAGTCCCTTTCCAATCCAGTGGTATACAAATCTGAACACCAGCATATGCTTCAGCTATGCTCAAGTCCTTTCAGGTTAGTGAACCTCTTGGGTCACATATTTTATTGTCTTTAGGCTCGAAATATTATTGTGGATTGAAATGTTGAAATAGTGAGAACCCAGTCTGGAGTACTACCTCGGTTCCAAATCACTTGTCATTCTAGGCTTCTCCAGTTTTCTCAAATTTCTTGTCATTCTCAATTCCCAGTGCACCTTTTTCTTCAATACATCTCTATCTCTCTCGTCGGTTCTCTTGCACCCACCTTTTCCACCTCTCCTTAATTCCCATTCCCAGAGCTAGAATGGCATCTATTTTGGAACACGGAGGTAGTACTAGTTAAAATTAGACATCATTAAGGAGCTCTACTGAAACTTGCTCATATTTAATCGTCAAATCGTGTGGTCAACTCTTGCTGAAATAAGCAAGCTAGAGCTCCTTGTTTTCTTTCCCATTTGCAAGCTCACAAAGTTCATGGAGGGAGCATGAACTGTCATTCAGCCAATGAAATAGTGATACATATGATTATTACAAGAAACTGCATTACTTAAGTTTAGAATGTGCTAGGTATGATTTTACTGCATATTTGAAGAAATTTATGTAAGTTGGAACTTGATATGTGTAATATTATGATAAATTGTATATGCATCCTTACCGGTTACACACTTAAGTTACCATTCGCCATTGCTTTAACTAACATCTATGCCAGCAAGAATTACTGGATTTTGATTGGATGATTTCGAATACTGTTTGATGGGTCCATTTCTCACATAAATGGCCATTTTATGGGTGAAAACCAACAGAATTAGACCTTCTGGCCTCTTTTGCCCTACCTCATCTCATCATCAGTCTTATGATTCGTATTTTTCTTGATTGTTTCTTTTCCTTAGCATTACCAAGAAGTTCGCTATAGTTATGTGTTATAGGAGTTTCTTTGTATGTGCACTACGGTGTTCTTTGTTTTCGTTTACTCCATATGATGCCTTTTTTTTTAAAAAAAAAAAATTCAGATGCTGAACCTACTCAGTACTCGCATGAACTCCCAATATGATAGGCTACATATCTACATTTTTTTGGTGTGTTCATTATTGTCTCGTTGATAATCTACTTTGTGTTCTGTGCATTCATTACAATGGCTGATGAACTAGTGATCCTTCTGGATGGGAAGAAAGTTCATGCTTGAAGTTTTTGCTGGATAAGAGAGATACTTCGCTAGGGCCATGGATACCTGGAAGGTATTTGCTGAGTATGTGTTCGCGTTGATGTGCAGCAAAGTTTAGCAAATTTTCTCATCATCTTTAATTTTTGTGATGGACTTTTGGCTATCAGGGATTCATTTGAGGATGAACTACGTGCTTTTGATGGTGGTGTTGACGGATTTCTGCCATCTGTGTGGGATGATGAAATCAGCAACTTTCCTCAGGTAGCTATATACCCCAACCAAAACTATTGATAGTACTAACTTCCTTTCAAGACAGAACTAGCACCCTTACCCTAGGCCAGTTCTTAACTAATGTGAACTGATTCTGGAAGAAGCTATTTAGCATTAGTAGATTAGAGTTATTGTATACATGTAAGTTTTCTTTCTTTTTCCTTTTGTATTCAACAAAGATGCACCTTGAACCCCTTTCGTTGTCTGAACTTGGGAGAACACTAACATTCTGACAAAGGTTAATATTCTTAGCTTTACTGCATTTTTTTCTAGCAATGGCATGGTAAGAAGTAACACACACTGGAAATACGTGTGTGGTTAGAAAATAGAATCCTATCTGAAGATGACTGGGGAGCCCTAGGAACACCTTACATTTACGTGCTGATGTGATTTTCAACTTGCACGATCTTTACATTGTCGGTGAATTTTGATTAGTTGTTTTTGGTGTTTAGTGTATTAAGACATGTTAAGGGTATAGGACTCTAATTGTAGAGTCCTTGTCCTAGTCTAGTATTGAGTCATTTAACCCACATATATTGCCTCCTATGGGAGCTATTATCAATACAAGTCATAGTCATAACAAGATAAACTTCAGTCATGCTTTCTGTCATTGACTTTCATGAGTCAGGTGCAGATTCTGAACAATATGTCTTTTTCTTTCATGAAGCCAGAGTCGGTTAGCAAAATGCTTGTCAATCAGATGCTTCTCTGTTATGGTTCCATCTTTGCATGTCAGGTACACTCTTAACTGCAAGGAACACCCTCAACTTTTTATTTGAATGTTCTTCCTATGGTAGATCGTTCTATAAATTTGTATTAACACATACACTGACAGGATAACACTGTCAAGTTAAGGCTCTTGAACAATCTTGACCAGTGCCTCAAGTCTTGGAAGAGGCACTCGTGGTATACATCTTTAGTTACAAATACATGTGTTGCTCTATTATCTGGGTTAAAGGTATTTGTCATATTTGACAACGATTGGAAACTCTGAGCTTTAATCTCATTTACCCCCCTTAGTTTCTAATAATATACATGCTACGATCCAGGACTTGCTCACTTTACGTGGTGCTCAATCATTGCCAATCGATATACTAAGTATGACCCAGTCCATATTCAAGGTGATGTGATACACAGTATTTGGTGACTTGTAACCCCGTCCCCTTCTCGACACCACCATTCTTCTTGATTTCATTTAACACATTTTGCTGCTTCAGGGCATTTTAGCAGAGGCTGAAATTTCTACAGCACAGCGACGAGCAGCATGTGAGGGTCTTGGTTTATTGGCAAGAGTTGGGAATGATATATTCACTGCAAGGATGGTTTGTCTCTATCATTATTTTATACCTGCTATTATATATTTTAGTCCTCATATTTATTTACAATGCAAAACATGATCTTTTCCTCTCTTTTTTTTTTGGAGGGAAAATGATCTTTTCCTTTGACACTAGGTTTCTTGTGTGCTCTTTTTCTCCCCAATTTCTATTATATCAAAATAGTTTTTGAAACCATTCTTCTTTCTTGATTGAAAATATACTTGTGAGAGAGTCAGCTTCCGTTGTAGCATGTCTATGTTGTTCGATTTGGGACTGGTCCGCCTAGGTCCATGCGCTTTCAGACTCGTTTCAGATGATATGGCCCACCTAGGTCCATGCGCTCTCACAGACTCTTTTTAGATGATAACTAGAGTGCTGCAACTGTGTATGTACACTGACCATCTCCCAGAACTGGTGACAGCTGCCAACTTACGTAAACGAAATGGCATCAATGTCAAGTTTATGGGGACTCCCAAAATTTGATTTGGCAAAACTGCACCATTGATAGAGACCAGTTGTGGGGAGTGCTACTGAACTGATCTATGACCAAACAAACTTCATCCGAACTGGCTTATTTTGCCTTGGATCATCTTTTTATATTTTAGAAGCAATATCTGTTATCTAGCTAATGACATGAGCTAAGCCAAAGCATAATTGTCTTGAGGTTTGAAATTGACACTTTCTGTTAGAGTATAGAGGCCCATGTATAGTTGGCCCGTCTAGTGGCCCATGTATAGGACTACATATCCCACCCTTCTAGGGTTTGGAGGAATCAATTCAGTTTTCCAATTCCAACACTTTCTAACGCCACCACTAACAAAGAGTAGTCAAATAAATTTTGAAAATGAGCTTACATAGTACTTACCCACAATGGATGAGACGGTACCTCTGATTGATGATATCTCCATCTTTATATGGATGATATGGTGTATTTGATTTTTTTCCCTTAATGGGTTTCCTAGTTTATTCTTGTTAGTGATGCAAGTAATTTATCAATTTGTTAGGCTCGCTCTCTTCTTGGGGAGCTGACAACATCAACAGATCTGAACTATATAGCATCGGTTGCACTTTCTCTGGGCTGCATCCATCGGAGGTTAGTTGTCCGTATCTAAAGAGATATCCTTTTTTTTATTAGCTTTGCATCTCCCTGAAATTATAGTTTCACAGTGAATTATATAGTTCGAATGCATATCTATTTGACATATACGCCTGAGATTGAAACCAAACCGTGAGATAACCTAGAATGCTCATTTCGCTGTTATGTAAATTTGGTGACTATTTTGTGCCTTGTAGGCTTCAACACCTGTAGTGGTGTGACTATCTGACATGAAGGTCATTGCAGTGATGTGTTTTCTGTGGATGCAGTGCTGGAGGAATGGCGTTATCTAGTCTTGTTACCCCGACTGTGAGCTCACTATCTCATTTGAGTAAAAGTCCTAATTCTATTCTGCAGTTGTGGTCCCTGCATGCTCTTCTTTTAACCATTGAAGCTGCTGGCTTATCTTACGTCTCCCAAGTTCAGGTATTGTACTGTAACCTGAAAAATGTTCTGGTATCGGAAGTGCAGCATTATTTTTTGATAGTAGTACGTTTGACATGCAGTAGTTTGCTGGCTTTGACTAAGCTCTGCTTTGGTTTGTTTGCTGTTCGTATAACCATCTTAGTAGTTAGTACCTTCCCATCCGACTATGCTGTAAAGCCACATTAGCATCCTATTTGAATTTTCCTTTATTTGTATTAATCGTTGCTCTACCTTCGCTTACCGAGGGGGACACCAAAATACTTAATCAAGTGGTATCCTTCTGTGAAAGTAAGAGGCACATAAGCGTTTTTTCCGGGTGCTCTTGCAGATTGAAAACATCCTTTTACTGTGCTTTATTTGGATGTGACATGCTTGAAACATCATGTCCTTGCACTTCTGATGGTATCTAATGGTGCTTTGATATCTTTTTACACAGGGGACACTTTTCCTTGCTATGGAGATACTTCTCTTGGAAGAAAATGGATACATGGATCTTAGACAGGGAATCGGCCATCTTATCAATGCAATAGTTGCAGTTCTTGGTCCTGAGCTTGCCCCTGGTAGCACATTCTTTTCGCGCTGCAAGGTTAGACTATCTTTACTGAAAAGTTTTCCTGTGACCCCCCTATTCCAGAAGAAAAGGACCCAAACCACTTTTCCGATGGATCCTGCTGCACTTATTTTCTACCTTGCTGGATACTTCTGACTATTGTATTATTACTGAATAATACATATTGTTTCCACTGTTCGGTAAACTATAGTACTTTTCGTTAGAGAACATTTTGCTGTAGTTTTGTGAACTACCTAGACTATGTTGGATAAGGAAAAGATTTGTCATTCTCCTTATGCCCTTGTAAATTGAGGCTAGAATGGCATGTACTTAATACTGGACTCTAGTCATTCAATTCTTTTTCTCCTTTTCATCTCCAAAGAGAGCCTGTTCATGTTTTTTTTTTCCCATCTAATTTCAGTCTGTCATAGCGGAGATCAGTTCCTCGAATGAAATGGCTACACTTTTAGAGTATGTTTTTGACTTTAACAACTTACTTTTTTTCATTTCACTAGCAGCTGGTTAGGGGAGGTGAAATAAATAAGTGCAACTTTAATCCATTTTCTGTAATGTTTTATATGAAATTCGTGAAACTTGCAGATCAGTCAGATTTGCTCAGCAGCTTGTTCTTTTTGCTCCTCAAGCTGTTCCTGTGCACTCCCATGTTCAAGGTCTCATCCCGACGCTTTACTCAAGACAGGTAGATGATGCTGTTGTTATTTGCACTGTTATTTACTTCCTTATTAGCATTTTCTCTCACAACATATTTCTTGTAACAGCCGAGCCTTAGGTATTTAGCAGTGTCGACACTACGTCATCTGATTGAAAGAGACCCGGTAAGGCTTGTGTGCTGATATATTTACGTAGTGCTTCAGTTCAAATGCCCAGTTGTATCCGTGGCCATGTTTGACAATTTCTCATGTATGCCAAAATAATTGCATGACACTGGAAATGAAATGTTATTTCTGAATGCTATATCAGTTTTTGCTAAACTTGTGCTTTTTTCCAGACCTGGTCATTGGTCCTGCAACCATTTTTATTTTTTGAATGTTTTGTTTCTGTCAATCCACCTTGAGTTTTGTGCTTCCTTTTGCCATATTTTTTTTTCCATTAGGCCTAGCCCTGTAACGTAGTGGCCAGCAGTTGAAAAAGATGGGTCCAATGGCCTAAGATAGCAGTGACATATAGTTTTTGTGGTCCTTCTGTCAATCACAGAAGATATCTTGGATATGACTCAGTTAGTTAATGGTTTAAGCAACGGTGACTGTATAAAAAAACAAGTATACAACAGAAAAGAAAAATGAAACATGCAAGAAATGAAAGTATATCGAAGAAACAAACCTGCCTTATACTCTAGGGTCTAATTTTTCTTTATGTAGTTTAAAGTAAATGATGTGTGGTAATAAGATGAACTGTTCAAAGTGATTGAATATCCTGGACTATGTCTTTTGGAGTTGCCCATAAAGAAATGAAAAAATCAGTCTATTTTGCATGCTAATAACTTTATGTACAAGTCAATAAATGTGTAAGATTTGAGTTCTTTTAGTTATTATTAAATTTCATCATAACCATTGGTATACTTCTTTCTTTTGCAACTATGATGGATGGATATTGCATTAACCAAATAAGACTAGTTTTTCCACTGTTAAATATCAGTATGGCTACTATATTCTCTAAAATTATTTTTGACATTTTTACGCCCAAATTTATGCTTTTTTAACTAGATTTTTCTACTCTTGAAGATTTCCATGCAATTATAGTTCACTTGTCTTACTTATCACTGGATCTTCTTTGTCAGACTGCAATGATTGATGAAAACATTGAAGAGAATCTGTTCAGCATGCTTGATGGGGAAACTGATTCTGAGTATGTCTTTTTATTTGCACATATTATTTTTCTTCTGGTAAAATATGCTATCCATGAGTTCTACTATCTGTTGCATCCAAGTACCCCCTTAGTATTACTCGTCAATTGTTGTATTATATTTCTGTTGTGGCGTACTTGCGATCTGTCTTTCTGTTTCTCAGATACATCATAATGATGGGATACGTTGGGTGTAAATTTACTGTCATATCGAAATGTGGGGCTGGTGTATAATATTGGGAACAGTGCTACAATGGCACTGATCTGTAGTTCCTTTGTGCCATTATTTTATACATTGTGTCACCTTTGATTCAATCATTGTATGTGACTGAACTGCTGACGCTTATTTAGGCTAAGAGTTATATTAAATCACTATTTGAAGGAGTTATCATTGTTCTTTATCTGCACATTCGATAATATGCAACATTTAATATTTCTTTCACTCGTAGTTCTTTTCACTGCATTAGAATATAATTTAATCCAGATTCCTTTGTGAAATGATGCTAATATAACTGAACATTGAAATGTGCAGAATAGTGGTGTTGGTTCGTGCAACTATTATTCGCTTATTGTATACATCATGTCCGCTACGTCCATCTCGGTGGTTGGCAGTTTTACGAAATATGGTATGTATACCTACTTGTCAAATTCATTTGAACTGTGGTTTACTTATAGGAAAAATTCCATCAATACCATCACTTTTGGTCAAATTTTCATCTATGCCATCACCTTGTGTCAATGACATGTAGGACCTGACCCCACATGTCATTGACTAGCTTGATGGTATAGATGAAGACTCCTTCCAAAGTGATGGTATGGATGTGAATAGCCCTTACTTATATTAGATGCAGAGACACACAGGAAACAGAAATAATAAAAAAGAGTTAATTTCACAAAACCACAACTATTTGATCTCATGTTGCAAGGAACCACAACTTTTGTAACAAGTTTCACAAAACCACAACTTTTAGTTCGGGCCCACATGTCAGCCACACAAAAGTGTATAGGGCCAATAGAGGATGACAA
>LAPY01000675.1:63836-78198 GCA_000970635.1 Eragrostis tef
GACTCCTTCCAAAGTGATGGTATGGATGTGAATAGCCCTTACTTATATTAGATGCAGAGACACACAGGAAACAGAAATAATAAAAAAGAGTTAATTTCACAAAACCACAACTATTTGATCTCATGTTGCAAGGAACCACAACTTTTGTAACAAGTTTCACAAAACCACAACTTTTAGTTCGGGCCCACATGTCAGCCACACAAAAGTGTATAGGGCCAATAGAGGATGACAACTTGTGGTTTTGTGCAACAAGTGACACAAATTGTTGTGGTTTTGTCTTTGCAACATGGGACCAAATAGTAAAAAAAGAAGAAGGTCCAATGATTAATTTTTGTGAAGATTATCATATCTAGACTGGAACAATTTGATATTTGAGGTTGTAATATATTCCTATTATCATTTTTTTTCTTGACAATTCATATAGATTGTTGTAACTTGCATGGTTCTCTACAATCCAATTCTAGCATATCTGTTCTGCATAGTATTCCCCCTATTTAACTTAACATCTTAAAACTGGATAAATGCTAGTTTGTTCAATGTAATAAATCATCAAAGGCTTCTGGAGTATCTACCCTTTTACTATTTGTATTTTTCGAGAAGGTGCCATTGAATATCTGTTGCCTAGGAATTGTACACTGATTGTTTCGATGTGCAAGTGATTTGAAACTCAAGTAACACTTCAAGTATACTTGATAATCAGAGCCTTGTTTGTTGTTCCATTGGATCTGTACGGGATTCTTCAGGCGTTAATGTTCATTGGAAGGCTTATTTCATTTTCCTTTGGCCCATTTAGGTTCTCGCTACATCAATCACAAGAAACGCAAGTGAAGGTTTGTCCAGTTCTGGACATAATCCCCCTGATAATACACCTGAGAATGACGTATACTATGGAGAAGATGAAGACACCATGATATCTAACTCAAAGCAGGAGCAAACACACCACTCTGCTTCTACAATCAGCCAGTTTCCTCAAAGAAACAAGCACCTCAGATATCGCACCAGGATTTTTGCTGCAGAGTATGTTGGTTACTGCTTTTTTTTTTAAAAAAAAAGTGAAATCGAATATATCCTAAAGATATGTCGTTTTAATTAAAATATGGAACAATTTCATTTCTTGTATCAAAACAGATGTGTCAGCCATGTACCGATTGCAGTTGGGTCAGAACCAGCTCATTTTGACCTCATATTGGCAAGAAATGCAATAGCTGAAGGGATTTACATGTCAAATGATTGGCTAGTGCTTAAGCTACAGGAGCTGGTCGCACTTTCATATCAGGTGTTAACATGAATCGAATTTTACATTGTAACCATAGAACTACTAAGGGAAGATTTGGGTCACATTTATCCAGTTAAAGGCTGATAACTATCTTTGATGGCAGATAAGTACTGGACAGTTTGAGGGGATGCAACCTATAGGCATAAAGCTTTTATGTTTGATTATGGACAAGGTATTCATATCTATTCATGAACGGTGATGTTAATCACGAATGAATTTGGTTAATATGAGGCAAACATCTGTAACTTTATCCAGAACATGAAATAACTGGTTGCCCACATGGCTTGTTGTCAATGCATTCTTATTGCCATTAAAAATGAGGTGAATGTGTATTTCTTTTGTTTTCCTAGTTTGGCTTGGCGGCTGATCCAGAATTTCCTGGGCACATCTTGTTGGAACAGTTTCAGGTGATTCTCAAATCTCCTCTTTAACAAAAAGAAAAGTCTGATGCCTTTGGCCTGTAATTATATCGAGATACAAGAACATTGATAATAGCTACCTATAAAGTTACTATTTAACTGCCTAAGGGACCAATATTTGACACTACTCGTGTATTTTGAAATGCAGGCCCAACTTGTTTCTGCTGTTAGAACAGCTATAAATACTGCTTCTGATCCACTTCTTCTGGAGGCTGGACTTGAACTTGCCACAAGGGTCTGTATAACTAAAAGACCCCAGTTTTGCACACCATAAATTTTCATTATACATTGCCACTGATAAGCATCTATGCCTCAATGAACCAGGTTATGACAAGCAGCATAATTGGCGGGGACAGAGTAGCTCTTAATCGTTTGTTTTTGCTGATATCACGTCCACTAAATGACATAGAGGGCCTATTTTATCCATCTTTTGCTGACTGGGTAGTGTGCAAGGTATTTCAGTTCTCCTATATTACCTTATGTAGTGATTTATCTCATCTGATTTTGTATTGGATGTCTGGTGGTGTCCTGAGTTTAACCTTAGGCTGTGTACCTGACAGATAAAAGTTCGCCTTCTTACTGCCCATGCTGCAGTCAAGTGTTACACCTATCAATTCTTGAGAATGAAAGAAAATGCTCCGGATGAATATCAGCAGTTAGCGCCTTTGCTTGCAAATAGCTCAATTCTATTAGGAAAATATTGGGTTGGAGCCCTCAGGGATTATATTGCTATTAGCTTTGGCTTGCACTCAAAGACTAATGTAAGACCAATTATTAGGCATCATCTTGATACCAATGATTGTGTATAATTATATGATTGTTCACATTGTCTTCTTTTAAACAGTACAAACCATTCCTTGATGGGATTCAGTCATCATTGGTCTCATCAAAGGTACAAATGTATCTTGATGAAGTTTGGGCGTTAATTCTTCAAGCGGTAGCCCTTGATGCTGCTCCAATGGAGTTTGACATGAATGAGTCTGAAGAATTACTTGAACATACATTTATGTCTGGGCGTAGCATGGTCAAACTGGAAAGAGCTGAATTCAAATTTCTGTGGGGGCTGTCCGTCCTTGTGCTGTTTCATGCACACCAATCAGTGAAGAATAGTGCTGTAAAGATCAATCTTGACTCAAGGAAAGACAACAAGTTTGGAGAATTCATTGTTCATGGACTAGATGATCCAAGACCATGTGATCTGATGTTATCTGTGCTGCTGTCCCTAACAACTGAAGTTTTTTTCACCAAGGATCTCCTTTCAGTGGACGTATGCCTTGAACTCCTCCAGGTCCGTTTACTGTTGCATTCATGTTTCCTAAGATGCAAATGTTGCTGAAATCTTATCTCACTGTGTTGTATCCTTCACTATGAAAGTCGTTCCTATATTAACATGATTTTGTGTCACTGCAGGCTCTTACATATGCTGATTGTTCAAATGCTCCTATTGTACGTCTGTTCACGCAGGTACTGTCATTCTGGCAATGTTACTTGCAAGTCCATATTGGATCCACTAATCCCATTCTGCCCTGAATTTTTAAAAGGAGAGAAAAGAAAAGAAAACGAAACACATACATTGCTTGCCCAGGAATTGTTAGTTGATTTGAAAACGCTTTGTTGCGACAAACATGGGTCCCAAAACCAGTGGGATTTGTCCAGTTCGTGGATTTACTTTGTCTTGGCCTCTCTGGGTATATTTATATAATGAAATTTGTTCTGAACCCCGAGTGGTAACTACCCATACTTACATTATGAGGTAGCATTTATATCTGAGGTCTGTACTGCTGCAGCATAGCTGCCTTTCACTTTAGATTGGAGTGTAGCGGCCTTTTACTGTTGACTGAAACCAGTAAAGCCTGGATCGCCGGGAAGAAACCGGCATGGCCTGCTTCTGACTACCTGTTGGTATCATTCCTTTTGCATTTCTGTAAATAAGTGAGTTGCATCATTTTTGCCACGTTTCTGTTCCTAGGGAATACTGTACTGTTGCGCCAATCATATTATCTGAGTCTAGAATTGATTAAATCTGCTAAGGCTTTTATTTATCATGTTAGTGTGCTGGCATTGTTTGACTTCGGAAAAATAATCTTACAGAGGCTTAGCTCCAAGCCTCTAGCTGTGTCTGATTCTCATGGGAAGGTTCATGGACTAGATGATCCAAGACCATGTGATCTGATGTTATCTGTGCTGCTGTCCCTAACAACTGAAGTTTTTTTCACCAAGGATCTCCTTTCAGTGGACGTATGCCTTGAACTCCTCCAGGTCCGTTTACTGTTGCATTCATGTTTCCTAAGATGTAAATGTTTGCTGAAATCTTATCCCACTGTGTTGTATCCTTCACAATGAAAGTCGTTCCTATATTAACATGATTTTGTGTCAGTGCAGGCTCTTACATATGCTGATTGTTCAAGTGCTCCTATTGTACGTCTGTTCACGCAGGTACTGTCATTCTGGCAATGTTACTTGCAAGTCCATATTGGATCCACTAATCCCATTCTGTCCTGAACTTTTAAAAGGATAGAAAAGAAACGAAAACGAAACACATACATTGCTTGCCCAGGAATTGTTAGTTGATACGAAAATGCTTTGTTGCGACAAAGATGGGTCCCAAAACCAGTGGGATTTGTTGCGGCCTTTTACTGTTGACTGAAGCCAGTAAAGCCTGGACCGCTGGGGAGAAACCGGCATGATCTGCTACTAATAATCACCTGGGAATTCTGTACTGTTGGTTTCATTCATTTTGCATTTCTGTAAATAAGTGGGTTGCATCATTTTTGCCATGTTTCTGTTCCTAGGGAATACTGTACTGTTGCGCCAATTATATTATCTGAGTCTAGAATTGATTAAATCTGGTAAGGCTTTTATTTATCATGTTAGTGTGCTGGCATTGTTTGACTATGGAAAAATAATCTTACGGAGGCTTAGCTCCAAGCCTCTAGCTGTGTCTGATTCTCATTGGGAAGTGGAGCTGCTGTGCTCTGCTTCCAACATGGATTAAGTCTTGGTATTGTCCATGGCTAGTTCTATCACAACCTTTTTTATAATCTAATTGTTTTGTTGCATGTTTGTTATTTCGAATGAGACTAGTGCCTAACTTTCCTTTCATTTTGAAGATTATCAGACTCTGCCCTGAAAGCTACTTTGAGGTGGAAGCCTTTGTCTTCTCTGCATTAGAACTATACTCTCGGTATCTTGCTATTATACTTCAATGGTAATCCTTGTTGCAGTGTACTTCATTTCATTTGAAACTTTCTTGCCACAATGTACTTAATTCTAAAATCCATTGCCGTGCTTCCAGTTATGTCCTTTTGTTCCTTACACAATAGACAATGATTTCTGTATTTTTTACTGCAGTGGGGTTGGAAGCTCTCAGAAATCAAGCAATACTTTGATTTCTGAATTGTTTGTTGCAATTGAGACAATGGCTTATCGAATGAAAAATGAGGTACTGGTAGTAAGCAATCTGATATTTTAGATATACTATCACTGATCATATCATACCTTCCATTTATGGAATCTAATACCCTGTCTCACATAGCAGCACTTGTGGAAGCTGATGATGTTACTGGTATCCATATCACACCAATCATTTGAACATGTGTCAACTCATTTATGTTTGTCAAATATTGTCTCCCTCCTTCAAAACATCTTACCTTTCATGAGGAAATGTTTTAAAGGTATACCATCTCCAGTTCTTTTTTGAATATTATGTTAACGTGTCCTGATCCATTTCTCTTTACAAGAGACTATCACTGCTATGTTTCTCAAATATTCTATAGTTTCATATTATCCCTTGCAAAACATTAAAATATCCAGTGCTGTTCTGTACTGATTAAAGTTCTTTCAGTTCTTCCTATAATATTCCTTCCATTTCTTCCCAAAAGATTTAGTAAACCAGCAAAGTCTATTCAAACTAGCATGAAAATAGGTGTATATTCATTTTTTTAGGGAAATACAGTACGAGAAGCCCCTACTGTGGTAATATATTTATAAAAAATAGAACAAAAGCTAGTTAGTCAGTGCCATTGAGACCATGCCAATAAGATTCATGATGTAAGTACTTTTCATGATATATAAATGTTGCTAATACGAAATAGATTTATTTTATAGATATGCTTAGTCAGTGCCATTGAGACCGTGCCAATGTCGTAATCCTAGTACACTTATATTAGGGATCAAAGGAATACCTAGCCATAAAATTGCCGAACTGGAAATAACTCTTCCCTTTAAAATGAGGCAGTGATTCGTTATCTTTCAATTTTTTTTAATAGATGGAGCTGGATCAGATGCTGAGAGCGTAAACTCTAAAGTTGTATTAGGAGCTTTGGTGAGCCTAGTGGCATACTTCTGTACAGAATGTGATAAAAGGATCTCGTTACTCGAAGACAAGACTTCTGATTCCTGCAAGGTGTTTGCAAAGATGCTACTTTGCTGTTTGGTAGAAGCGATTGATATTGCAAAACTTGTTCATGGTTATATAAATGAAAATGAAAGTAGCAATGATGTTCTTATCTGGGGCAGCTTCAGACATTGCGTACAGGTTATTCAAGGTTCCCTTCATAGCACCAACTTACAGGTAGGTAACTGTCTTTGCTTTTTGTTTACGCTTATAATTTCACACTTTGTTCTGTGGTATTTAGAAGTTGATTCACTAAGCAGGTGCAAATGCTGGCTGTACATGCACTGAGAAGCTGTGCACAGAAAGAGCTAGCTGAAGTTTCAGAAATCACGGGACATTCTTTTATGATCTTTCTTGGGGAATTATTGGGAGATGTGTTTTCGGTGCTGCAAGCTACATTGAAGGTACTGGTTAGAATATTATTACTTCAATTTCTGCAAAATAGGGTGGTCTTCCCTGACAAACTTCTAATACCAGGAGTGTTCAAACAAGGAATCTGTCAGTATCATTGATGAATGTTTGAAACTACTTTTCCTCTTCCACTCACTGGCACAATCAAGGGAATACCAGCAAGATGCTATGGTTCTTCTGCTGGATGCTTTACTGATTGTTTTCTATCTTTCCAGTGAATCAGGTTCCCAGGTAGCATGGTTTTGCTTTTCTCATCATGTGATCAGAAAATGTGATGTCCAGTTTTGTTGTTGTTTACCCTTCACAATGTTATTTTATTTCAGGAACTTGCCGAAGTAAACACCATTTCCAAGAAATTATTCTCTCATTTTATTCAGATTCCATCTGTTGCTATACTCGTCAAAGATATACTTCTTTCTGCTCCGCCTGAAAAGAGACAGCAGCTCCAGGTACTGTCCATCGATGTGTTGTGCAACTGCAGACCTTTCTTCTTGAACATTTATTTCTGCATTTTTTTTTTAAAAAAAAACTTTTTTTGTTATTTTTAAAACTTATCTTCCTCTCTTATGCATTTGTTGTTAGTTCCTGTGGGTTTCATCTTGTTAGTTCCTGTTCAATAAGAATAGGCTTTTTTATTTTGTTGATGATGATTGTTGCAGTACCACCCATACTCTTTACATTTGTTGTTCAACTCTTGCATCTTTTGTAGGACATGGTCCGAGCTTCAGTCAGCCAAGGCCAGATAGCGGTGCCAGCAAATATGAGTGCAAACTCAGAGCAGAATGTCCAAGATTGTAGCAGTAAAAGACCTGGGTCCACTGCTGAAGTTTCTGTTTGTGATGCAACGCAAGAGACTAATGAAAAAGAGGTTGATGATGACGACTGGGAGGACGATTGGGACGCTTTTCAATCTCTTCCAGCCTCTATTGCCAATGATGATGGTGATTCTGCTAGAATTGTTTCACCTGTGTCTGGAGAGAGATTTCCTGAAAGTAATCAAAATGAACAGAACCCTCGGGAAAATACTAATATGGATATTAGTGACATGGACATTGCAGTTGGTGCTATGGAAGGCAGAGCATCTGCTGACAAGGAACTTGAGGAACCCTCGGATTTGCAACACTCAAATATGGAACAACAGGGCACGAGTGAATTTCCAGGGTTATCCATATCCCGGGAAGATTGTGACGATCCAACAGTTAGTTGCACAAAGCCTTCGGCTCATATTGAAATGGCAGACGAACTGCAGAAGGTTCATGACTTCGAAGTTGGTTGTAGAGAAATGAAGAGTGACAGCCTGGACTTACCAGATGAAGGCACTGATCAAACAGTTGGAGAGAACAAAGGCATCTCTGGGGAATTTCAAGGGATTGAGGGATATGTCCCTGATGAGAATATTGCTCCTAGAGATGATTCCACAGACAATTCAAATAATTTTTCAGATGTTATGGAGGATGTTGTCAACAAGAGCAGCAACAATGTATTGAGGGTTGACGACAAACTTGTTAAGGATGACAGCCAGGATTGTGGAGAAGATTTGTCTTGTTCCTCTCAAGATATTAACAACACAGATGTGTTCAGCACGTGTGAAGGAAACGAGCACCCTGCCAATCTGGACACCAAGTCAGAACCGTCTGAGGATGGAATGCCAGATTCGAGGTCATAATCAGGATGAACTTACTTGCCACCAACATAGATTCTTTTGAGAAACTGTATACTTGCATACCAGGATTGAGAAGAAAACACGGAGATTTGGCTACTTGGTTTATGCACTTCATTGGTTGAACTTTAGTGACACTGTTGAATGTACATTGGTGCGCAGTACATTAAGATGGACCGAAGACTTTGCCGCATGGATTTATCTGCTGCTTGATAACGTCTCGGTTGGGTTGCATGTTGTAAAAGGGTAGAAAAGAGCATTCTTTCTTACACCCTAGATACTAGAGACGATTTGTATATATGTGAACCCTGAGGTCCCTGACCACTCACACTCATGTTTGCATGAGCTGCATGATGCTGTTTAGTCTCATGTTTTGGTAATGGCAACCTGTTGTAAACCAAAACATTCATTCATAACACATTGCAGTTCTTGCTCTGTTTGTGAATATTCAAATAATCTTCTTTGACATAAGCAGACATTTCTGAGCCGCTCCTCTATGCATAAATTTGTCAACATTTTAACTTTTACTGACCGTTTACAAGTGGATAACAAAAGGCAAATTAGTTAATGGCGTTTGCGCTAATCACAGAACAGCTAATACAAAATCTGTTTGAATTCCTGTTTCACAAACAGGGGCGAGCAATTAGGGTAATTACGTCACCTTATGCCAGTACGGTATCCACCCAATTTTTCGTTTATGTCTTTATGCATGGAATTTAGGACTTTTAAGATATATGCGTTCTTGCTAAAATAAGGTCGACAGGCATCAGCATCTGTAATTAGTTCGCTGCACAATTAGACGGCAAGGACATCATTTTCACCTTTCTGCAATGTCAATGAATATGGTGACTCCAGAGAAAAGTTACAGTGGTGCAAGACTTCAGCTTAATTGTTGCAATTGTTTAATTCTAATTGTACTGGAGATTGTTGTGCTGATGAAAGCTGAGGTGCAGTTGCATGCAAGTTCGAAAAAGATTGCACATAGTCTAGTGGAACAAGTGTCTAATAAGTGGATCCCGTATGTTCTTTTTCAGCAAGACACTTATGAAAATTGTTCCTCAGGGAGTTCTTTTTTATAATGGGGAAATATAAACGGCAAGATGATTGCAAATATTAGTGGCAGCATATAATGAATGGTGGCACCTCACGAATATGCATAGAGCCAATAAAAGGCCTGAGGGAGTGCCCCCTCAAAATAAAGTTTCAACAGAGAAAGACAATTTCTCCCCTGAAATGATTCGGATTCCCTGCAATTGCTTTTGTTGAGGTGTGTGTGCAAAGTGCTGCAGATTAAGACGTGTTTGATAACAAAAAAAAAACGAATACTGAAGGAAGATAATGTACAAAACCATTGGATCAGGATGCAAAGTTGTACTGAATAAAATTGGATAAAACCTCGAGGTGCACGATCATGCCTAGTAGTCTATAATGTGTAGTCGTGCAGTATGCTTGGTTTAATTAATTACTCCCTCTATCCTTTAATTGATGTCGTTAGGACAGGATTTTTAGTGCAAATTTGAACTAAAAATACATCATCATTTAAAGAATGGAGGGAGTACTCCACTAACTTTTCTGTAACCTAATTTCTTCGTGTCTTTCCATCTGGAACAGAACAAAAATGGCACAGTGAGCATCATATTTTTGGTGGGCGAAACAAGTGCGTTGGGGCAACTGGTTGGTGCTCCATCAACTGCAGCTGTATCTCTGAGGGAATCTGTTCTGATCGGAAAAGGGTTCAGGCCCATTTTGGGGGTAGCAACTCCAAGTGCAGAGACAAAAAGCTCATTCAGGAGCTTCAGTGGGACATATATATAGATATTCTTTTGTGTGCATCAGCTGTAGGGACGATCGTAGGGAGGGGGGCATGATTTGATGAAGTTATGCGTATGTTAGTCCCAAATAAATGTTTCTGGTTCGATACCATCATCAAATTCAAACACTAACAACAGTTACGCACATGAGTCTCCAGATTTATCTTCAAAATACTACTATATCTAGTATATGCCTGGTTGCTAGATCAGGATGCCAATGATACTCGGCTCATGCATGACGTACGATCAGATCATCCGTACGGAGGCCATGGACGAAGACGATAAGCTATCACAGTCACCAAACAGTTTTCTATGGCAGCAATGTCAACTCTTGTACGGAAGCCAAAACCGTTTTCTATTTTGCCTGTTGTTTGTGTAATCTATGAATACCAGGAACCAAAACTATTCACGCACTGCGGTGCTGGCGGCTCACCGGTGCAGGTGGTAGAGTGCCAGGAACCATGTGATGGGCCATGTGGGATGCAATCAGAAGTGATACGATCGATGAATTATCATAACACAACTTGCTCATCCTGTTACTGCAGTGCAATGCCACAAATAAATCCATGCCTTCTTTTTTAGTTTTTCTTTTGCGAGATGCCTATATGGTTTTTTTCTTGTGAATTCCACATACATATTTGGTGATTTTTTAGATAAAGATTTACACTAAGGTACTCAAATTCGTCAGATATTGAAGATCTCTAGATGCTGTCCCTGTATATTGTCGGATCTAAGTTTCCCACAGTTTGTCATGTGGGTGACGCAAATGCAACTGACCATTTTCCCAGTGACCAGGTTCATCTGCATCTGTATATCAGCATGAATGCATGTGCACTGCCTTGTCTCTCGTGTTGACGATCGATGATGAGATATACTATACTGGCGGATTAGTCGGAGTCTGCAATATCAATGCTACAGAAATTGAAAACCTCTTTGCTAGCTTATAACATTTTATATATCGACATGGGGAAGCATGTACATATACATAATACATCTTCTGCTTACCTATCTGACGATGCATTTTCTCAATTTGCATTGTAACATTTCCTGCTTCGTGGTAGATTTGATTTTGACACCGATAGCGCTGCCGGCTTTCAATATGGACTCTTTCATTAGAAAAAAAAAAGGAAAAAAGAAGAGGAGTTAGTTTGTCTGGATACAATGTCGGCATCTTCATTTTTTTAGTTTAGGATTCTGATCGAGTAGCCAGAGGATTAGTTATCGGTTGGTTAGGCTCTGTCCATCTGAATTATGATAGCCGTTGTGGCACAGGTCCTGTATACTTTAGTGAAAATTAGCTGGATCCTTGCGGACGTACATCAATGAGAAGTACGGGTTCTTATCTATCAACATGTTTCGAAAGATGGGAATCTTTTGAGATGCCTGTTCATGGTCCTGTTCATGTTGAGCCTGGATCGATGAAGGTGTTTGACAGAAAATAAAAGAGAATGCGGGCCTGACTGTATTTTATATTCATATAAACCTAGCTAGCTGGCTCAATAAACATCGAGGAGCCTCGGATCCTCTATGGAATCTTATATTTACTAATTAGAGACTTCTTTTGAGGCCTCCACGTTAATAGGAAGAAAATGCTAGAAATTCTTTAAAAAAAGCAAAACATCTGGCCGTACAAATTAAAGTAAGATAAACAATAGCCTTTAGATCTAACATGATATAAATTACCCACCTATGCCATTACAAAAAAGTTAGTCAAAAGAACCCTTAACACTTATTTCTAAATTACCCAACGTGCCATTATGAGTCAAAAAAATATTTAATTTCGGAATAATAAATAATAGCCAAAAATACCCCTAACAACTATTTCTAAATTACCCACCATGTCATTATGAGTCAAAAAATAAAAATAAATTTGAATAAAAATTAAGAAAGCGCATAAGTCTATTTCAAACTCAATTGAAAATAAGTAAATTTTGAAATAAAAACCATACGGAAGTAAAAATATAATTTCTGCCATTGGATTTAATTTGACTATAATTACCCACTTCTGCCATTCTTTACAAGGTTATTGCTAGGGTAGTGTCGTGAATCTGAAAATCTGTTACAAATAAAAACTTTTGTAAGCTATCAATAATGATTAATGAGGATTTTCTCATCAAGTATCTATCTGAATTGATTAATTTTCCCTTTACTAATGTAGCGATCTGTCACTTAACTTCAAATAAACATTGCTAGCCCGTGCATGCGCACATGTTAAAAGACTAGTGATGCAAATAGTGATCGTCCACGAACCAGACAACCCGGGATAGTTGAACTGCGCCTGAATTTGTACTACCAAAATTTCATTAGAAAAATAAAGAAAAAAATAGGTTCCAAATATTTTGGTGGATCTTATTTTAATTAGCTGATGGACGAGTTCCAAGGCATCTTGCTAAGCTTCGATCACGATGCCGTACAGATGTTGTCACAGCTGTTACAAAACAATACTTGGAACCTATTATGGAGCTGTTCATGTTCATGCCTACCGTACATCAGCGTCCACTGGATTATAGAATATATGAGGATGTTAATTCCATATGGGCTGTGGTCGTCCTTAGATGTACGGCAACTGGATCCAGTCAAGATAAGTTTTTTGAAAAGTATACGGACGTTATAAATTGAGATGTCCACACTGTGTTTACTTAATCTCATGCTGTCAGCTAGCCAGCGGAATGTTGATTGAGAAGTTTGGCTGTATCTTGCCTCACCTAACGTATGCCTATCGCTTACTTCGACTCCACGCCACATTTCACCTAAAATTTCAGTGCATATTTATCATATACGTACAGAATACTAAAACATTACACTAATGTTTGATCTCTACAATAATGTATGCATGCCTATAACCTTTACACAAGTTTTATACTTGGAAACATGTGCATCTGAGGGGTACGAATGCTATCGAGAGTTGGTTACTGCTGGATCTACCAACGCCTATATATATGTCTTCCAAACATCGAGAGAGACCAGAAAAACAACTTAAACAAGGCGACTATTTATCCGCACACATAGCTTGCCACCGATCATACAAGTTTTGGCCAGGTTCATAAACAATTTTGTTTAGCTAGAGTCCAATATGCCACTCGAGATGTTTCGGTTGACTATAGTATTGTTGTAAACTCCGTGAAGGAGCCCAAGCGCGACATATAGGAAGGAAGCTTCGTTGCTTGGCGTTAACGTTTGACCTCACTTTAGCGTGTTGCGTATCCAAGTTGCTGAAGCAAACCATATCCAAATGGTGAACACTGAATCTAGTCAAGATCTACCGAGTTGCTTTTGGGAGTAGTAGTATGAGACTATGAGCTAACACATTGACTGTTATATATGTGCCGCGTGTACCCAAGGACAGGGCACGTAGCAGCTGATCCTTGTGGGCGTACGGCGAGAAGTACGGTCGCTTATCTAGGCAAAATGGTGTTCATTCAGAAAGGTTATCACGACATAATCGTTAAATGGACAATTTAGCAGCTACTATGTCTTTTAGGAAACGCTGTTTCTTTGCTCCGATCCAAGAGTTGCGTTTACTTTCTGGCTAATTGATTTCAAACATACATACGGAACTTACTTGTAAAAATGTAACCAACGGTGCAAACCTGAAAACCATATATATCTCAGCGTAATAGCTAGGATCAGTAAGTTCCCAGAGCAAGCGTTTTCCAGTCTATGGTAAAAGGTTTTTTTTCATTTACATATGGAGATCGATCCTATGGTTCCTTCCATGGATGAGTGGCCACACGCTTTACGATAGCTGATCTAGTTCACATAACACTTGATTTGTTCATCATAATTAAGTGCCCTATACTTAAGAGCTTTCTTGCTTCGCAAATTTTGGACCAATACACTATTCATAATAATCACGGTCAGATGCGAGAAGTGACGGACTTTTTAACCACGAATCAAAGCAAACCTGGCTATCAGTATTAGCGTAAGCTCCCTCGCAAAAAAAAGAGTATTAGCGTAATAAACTGATAATAGAAGGAAAACTGCGTCGTACGGACCTTTCCAACGTGTTTTGCTTGGAACCCTTTGACATTTTCAGCAGAGTCAAGTGTGACATTACTTAGCACAGCCCCATCAGATCAAGGAGAGCCAACAAGCGTCCCCCGCCTCTCCTTTTTAAGCCGGATCCAGCTCCCAACCGGCCCCCACCACCACCACCTCTACCATTCTCACTTGCATCCCTCCTGCCCCAGCTGCGCGCCTAGTGGTGTAGAGGTCGACAAGTCAACGCCTTCCTCTCTCCTCCTCCGTACAACAACAACTCGATCGGAGAATCCGGCGGCGGAAATGGAGGGCGATCTGCAGGGGTGGTGCCGCGGCGGCAGCAGCAGTAGCAACAACTGGGACCTCCACGCCGTCGTGCGGTTCGCCTGCGGCGGGCCCCCCCCAGGC
>LAPY01000675.1:81464-93248 GCA_000970635.1 Eragrostis tef
TGCCGCGCCGACCCGGCCATGCTCATCGTCACCTACACCGGCGAGCACAGCCACCCCGTCCCGCTCCACCGCAACTCGCTCGCCGGCACAACGCGCACCAAGCCGTCCCAGCACCAGCAGCAGTCCGTGTCCTCGGCCGAGGAGACGTCCCAGGCCCAGCAGCAGCAGGCGCAGTCCGAATCGGCCACCGGGCTCTCATCCGCG
This sequence comes from Eragrostis tef, assembly GCA_000970635.1. Lineage (NCBI taxonomy): Eukaryota > Viridiplantae > Streptophyta > Magnoliopsida > Poales > Poaceae > Eragrostis > Eragrostis tef. The sequence goes on from LAPY01000675.1 coordinate 81,669, forward strand.
CCGTCGCCCGGTGACGACAGCGCCAACAACAAGCCGCAGAGCTCTCCGGCGTCCGGGTGCGCGTCCGGGCTGTCGCCGGGCACGCCGCTGCGGTCGCCTTCCGTGTCCGTGGGCGTGGAGTCTTACGAGGACGACGAGGAGGACGACGACACCGTCGCCATCAGGCTGCTGCTCGAGGACACGGACATGGGCCGCGCCGAGACCGACGACGCGCTGCTGTTCCTCCAGCCCGACGAGCCCATTCCTGGTATGGGTAACGACGCCGCCATGCTCTACCCTAATGATAAACCCAACGAGCCCGGCCCGGGTCCAGTCAGCAGCGGCGGGGCCGAGGACACCATGCTCTTCCCCAATCCCGGCGATGAGCCCCAACCCACGACGGTAAGCGCCAGCATAACTACCAACGGTGGCGACAGTACGCCTCCGGCCGTCATGAACTTCGCTGAGGACAAGTTCTCTATCTCGGGCCTCTCGGCGTGGGAGGCGGCGAGCGGCTGGGGCTTGTGACTCGTGCACACTTTGCCATGCACGGCGTATGCTAGCTGGTAAATCTTCCCCTCTTGCCATTGAATCAACAGAAAAGGATGAAAAAGGAACCAAGGAGATGTGCGAGCATCTGATCCTTGCAGCATCAGAGAGGGCACTGGTGTTTGTTACTTAGAGATGTAATTAGCAGCTAGCTAGCTTGTTTTAGCTCATACTACAATGTATAATTAATCAACAAACTTTAAACAAGTTTTTTCATAGTTCTCCCGTGTTTAGTTTGTTTCGATCTCTTTTTGTACAGACAACAAAGTAGAGATATTGTTGATATATACATCTTCTATGCATGCGATTTTTTGAGGTTTTCCTTTCTGCTCAATTTGTGCATGTACTGATCGATGCTACTTAGTATAGCACCACTCACAGATGAATAGATGATGCATGAAAGATGAATGTGGGAGAAGGAACAGAAAATGGGATGTGAATTAAGATGTGTGTGGCAACTGTGCCCGGTGGTGGTGGCCCCTATTGGCTTCTCTCTTCCTTTTTACCCCAATTTGTTTCTGCTAAGATCGATATATAATTTTGGGATAATAAGAAAACTGCACCAGTGCCTTGCTGTTATTTTGGTGCTACTACCGCCAATTTTTGGAATTCATTGATTTTCTATTCATGATTCAACAATATATAGTTTTTATTGGTTCCTCATTTTTTGGGAACAGGAAGATAAATCTAGACCAACACCCGTGGCGACATTTAGCAGGGTCAGGACGTGTAGTAGTGGAGACATATATGAACAGCATTTTCAAGTCCATTCTTTTAGCGTTAAATTTTTGAAGTGCAAGCAAGTTGTGTGATTTTTCTATTTAATCTTCAAAATGACGACATGCACCATATGTACGGAAATCAAACTCTATCATTTTAGCTGATGCGGCCGACTGATCAACAGTGACGACTAGCTCATCTTATCAATTTGATGTGAGCTTGCTTAGGACACCTTGGTTCACGGTTCAAATTAATGATGGAAGCACTAGTTTAACAAGCAGCTTGCTCATTATTTATTGGTACCTTGATGTACGCAGCTGCTGCATTATTTCGGGATATCCCATGTCCCACTTGAGATCTATACTCGCTAAAGTATTCCTTAGCAGGAGTTTTACAAGCCATTTTATTTTCGGTCAGCACGTTGCAGCCAAAATTACGCGCCAAACTGCGAGCAAGCCGATGGTTTTCCGTCTGCACGTACGTACCACATCCCAGGGAACAGCATGCCTCGGTACACTACACAGTGTTCCAGGCTAGCTTCATTTAATGTTCTTTCAAGTTTCACAAAACGTTTTGGCTTATCAGACAATGTTTGAAGAGATGCCAACCGAGTTCAATCACATTTAATAAAATAATTCATATGTTTCAATGAGATAACACTATTTTAACGTAAAAACCATGAGCAAGTTATTAGTAAAAGGGTATTTGTTTCCGGTCAAGCTAGGCCACCGCAGAACCCCTTCTTTTTCTTTTTTTTTTTTGGCATGAGCTAGGTAGGAAGCACACCAGCATGCATGTTGCTTGTAAGCATAGCAGAAGTAAATGAAACACACGAAGGTAGGGTAAAAGGAGGATTGTCCACGGCGAAGAAAGGAAACGAATTGAATGATACTTTGATTGCTGAAAAACAAATCCAACAGTCCACAAGGCTTAGGGCCTCTTTGGTAGGGCTTGTTCAATGGCTTCTCTAGCGGCTTCATGTGATTTCCAACCAAACAGGGTGCTTTTCCAGGTGCTTCTCCTCAAAAAAAGGAGGAAGCCCTTTTTAAAAAAGAGGTGAAGCATGAAGCCACGAAATGGTAGCTTCACCGGCTTCTTTTCTCTACGGCTCTCTCATCTTTCTATATTTGTTTCTAAAAATATAGAGAAGCCGCAGAAAAAGCTGTTTTGCCAAACGTTTTAGGCACAGCCGCAGACACAGCCAGCACAGCTGTTTTTTCAAAGAAGCCACAACCACAGTTGAAGCCGGCATAGCCACAACCCTACCAAAGAGGCCCTTATTCTTGCCATTAAACATTATCGAGCAATTTCTATGTACCTAAAGTAATTAATTACGGTCTGACTTTGAGGGAGGTAGTTATACATGAGATAGATGATCGAGGACCATAGTTTTGAGATCAAACTGAGAGAAATGATTGTGGACAATGTTAATGACACTTTAATCAACACAATGAATGTTGAATTTTTCATTTGTTTGATAAAATCAAAATTTTCTGACGAGTTTCAAGTTAGTTGTCTATATTCTACTTACAAAATAACGTTTTCTGATTTGTGTAATATAATAGTAAATTGTAGCTAGGGAAATGGTTAGAACCACATTTACTATACGCTTGCCTATGGTTCCACTCAGGGCCGGTACTATCTAGTACGTCATGTAACCAATTATTTGTACCAACAATGTTATTCGTTGCTCTGTAAGTTCATGGAATATCAAAACGTTGCCAAAAAAAAATACAGACACGGTTGGAATAACTAAGGCAACGCTTGCTCATGCGTGTTGGAATAGCTACACATATATAGTGCTTATTAACTGTGTACACATACAATCTGCTGGTTATACGCATACATAATCAGACGTATACGAGATAGCATCACAAATCGGCCGTACCATGGGGCGTCGGTTAAGGTGATAAGCTATCTCCATCAGCAAGAAGTTTTTTATGCTAATGTCAACTCTTGTACGGAAGACCAAGAAGGCTTTTCTATTCTATCTTTTGTCAGTCCAGTCGCCGGTTACAGTATAATCTAAGCACGCAGTGTTGCGCCGGCAGCAGATGTTACCCACCACGGCACATGTTGGATGGCAGAAACCATGTGAACGACCATGTGGCATACATGATCGATCCAATCACAGCAATGATATAAAATGAAGTGTCGTTTTTTTTCGGTGTCTCTTTCGTTTCTTCTTGTGCAGTTGTATGTAACTATCTGAGGAGGATCCTGGCCCCGGTTTGTTTGAATTCAAAGCTTATTTGTGTCATTTTTACTATATGAGAACAATATGCATATGAATTAATACATTTTGGTTCTATGTCAAAAGTAACACTTGGGATTATCAATGAGAGAACAAAAACGCTTACCTTTGCCAAAAAAAAATGCTTAATTCCTCATGTAATTTATACATCTTGAAGCCGGCATAGCCACAACCCTACCAAAGAGGCCCTTATTCTTGCCATTAAACATTATCGAGCAATTTCTATGTACCTAAAGTAATTAATTACGGTCTGACTTTGAGGGAGGTAGTTATACATGAGATAGATGATCGAGGACCATAGTTTTGAGATCAAACTGAGAGAAATGATTGTGGACAATGTTAATGACACTTTAATCAACACAATGAATGTTGAATTTTTCATTTGTTTGATAAAATCAAAATTTTCTGACGAGTTTCAAGTTAGTTGTCTATATTCTACTTACAAAATAACGTTTTCTGATTTGTGTAATATAATAGTAAATTGTAGCTAGGGAAATGGTTAGAACCACATTTACTATACGCTTGCCTATGGTTCCACTCAGGGCCGGTACTATCTAGTACGTCATGTAACCAATTATTTGTACCAACAATGTTATTCGTTGCTCTGTAAGTTCATGGAATATCAAAACGTTGCCAAAAAAAAATACAGACACGGTTGGAATAACTAAGGCAACGCTTGCTCATGCGTGTTGGAATAGCTACACATATATAGTGCTTATTAACTGTGTACACATACAATCTGCTGGTTATACGCATACATAATCAGACGTATACGAGATAGCATCACAAATCGGCCGTACCATGGGGCGTCGGTTAAGGTGATAAGCTATCTCCATCAGCAAGAAGTTTTTTATGCTAATGTCAACTCTTGTACGGAAGACCAAGAAGGCTTTTCTATTCTATCTTTTGTCAGTCCAGTCGCCGGTTACAGTATAATCTAAGCACGCAGTGTTGCGCCGGCAGCAGATGTTACCCACCACGGCACATGTTGGATGGCAGAAACCATGTGAACGACCATGTGGCATACATGATCGATCCAATCACAGCAATGATATAAAATGAAGTGTCGTTTTTTTTCGGTGTCTCTTTCGTTTCTTCTTGTGCAGTTGTATGTAACTATCTGAGGAGGATCCTGGCCCCGGTTTGTTTGAATTCAAACCTTATTTGTGTCCTTTTTACCATGTCAGAACAATATGCATGTGAATTAATACGTTTTGGTTGTAAGGAGACCTTCTATGTCGAAAGTAACACTTGGGATTATCAATGAGAGAACGAAGACGCTTACCTTTGCCAAAAAAAAAATAACTGCTTAATTCCTCATGTAATTTATACATCAACAAACAAATAAACGTTTCTGCGAGAAAAAAATACAAAGAAGTAAATATGCATATGTGCTGGCCGAGTACTTTAGTAGCATGCAAATAGTTTTTAATTATATACGACACTAATTCCTTTTTCATATGAAAATATATACCTCTCTGCTCTTCTTTTTTTTAAGATTATATTAACGACCCTAATTCCTTCATCTGAGAACAGATGTTTATGTATGCTGGGTACAAATATATTAAATTTTGTTGTGTGGTCATGCTGGAAATGCAATCGTCTGTATGGTAAAATAATTTTACTATTGTCTACCATGTGGACATTGTCATTAATAGATAACATATATATTAGAAATCACTCTCATATCTTACGTGCACTGAAACCTACCATCTAGCTAGCTTTGCACGCGTGTTGTACATATGCAGACGCAGGATCTAAACATATGGATCATGTAAGATATGCATGGACCCAAGACTGATATCAAACCATAACTTATCATTCCCATTCTTGTTTTCCATATTGCATACGTGCATTTGATTTTGACATTAATACACGGCACTATCATCATCCCATACATATCTAGCGGTTCATAAAAAAGTTTATTCTTGATTGCTTACGAACTATACTTCTCATTTAGTTTATAGTGATTTACCATATGAAGTCAACACAACTTCACTGCAGACACACATTTTTATCCAGTCATTTAGGCATTTTTGCATACGAGAGATTGCAAATGACACGACTACTTATGCCCATTAATAGGTGGGCGATATGGATGGCAAACAAGTATTTTAATTTGAGAAAAAAAATGAGCACTAAAATTACATGTATTTTCGGTTTGTGGAATGAATCATGGATGATGTTCATAGCTATATTTTAAAAGGATACTTTAGAAACATTATTCTACTAATTAACGTTTCAAAGTTATGAGGAACCTAAGATGAAATATATTGTGATCAAGTGGCTACCTCCCATGTTTCTAGGCCTCGTGACGATCATCAGATCCTCCGTTTGTCTGTTACCAAATGGAAAATCATGTAAAAGTACATGCACCGTCCGTACATTAACGCCCGGTTGGATAAAATAAAAGGGTTAGTAGTTGGTCGTACAGTGAAGTACGGCAACTAACCTAGTCAAGATAGCTTTAAAATATAAGTGTATACGTTATTCATTGTTAAGTTGTCAGCACGCTGAATTTTAGTGTTATATGCTGTCAGCCAGTTCAACATTGATTTAGAGCTGTATCTAGGCCTAATTTGTCTGATCAATGGTCGTTGTTGGATATATCAGCGTCTCTTCAAGATATCAAAACATAGAGGTTGCACAGCTAGTTGACGAGACCTCCAGACCCGGCAAAGTTCTTTAACAAAATTTCCAGCTAAACTGCAATATGTCACTCTCGGTGTTTGGTTGACTATTGCTTAATTTATGGGGGCCTCTAGGCAAGAACAGAGCTTCGTAAATTGGTGTTTCGTCTGACCTAGTTTTCTTTTCCTGCACTCCAAGTTACAGCTTCGTAAATTGGTGTTTCGTCTGACCAATCTCTGCAAGTGTTGATTTGTGTTCATATTCCCTCTGATAGTTAGATGACTGGGGTCTTAATTATTTGGCCTCTAAGATTACTTCATATGCTCAACTATAATGTAGTTATCATATCAGACGTTACACAATCACAATTTACCATAATATCATAAATTACATTCAGACGTTGCCGCGACACTATAAACAAATAGAGAAAATTAAAATTATATGCTTCAACATCTATGTATATTTACACAATATCAAAGAGTAGAGAGGTATGATAGACTACCTGAAGCTACACTGAAGAACATATAAGAGTCGCATCGCCAGGTCAAATTAAAGTTTCCATGAAAAATATGAAAACTCATAGGCACTTGTAAGGGAGAGACTAACAAAAAAGAATCGTAGGTATATAAAAATCCTCTTAAATTGCAAGCGGGTTTTTGTATTTTTTTTCCTTCTACAAAATATATTGTGCGTATAGTTTAGGAGTGTGTCTATTTGGTCATGGCATTTGTGGAGCCATGCCTCCTCATGCGTACATGTAGCAGTGCGTAAGCGTAGCCTGGCGGCATGGGGTTGGTGGCAGATGATTTGATGAGTTCTAAGGAGAAGAGATGATTTTTTTTAAGCCTCTCTTATCAAGCATAGTTATAATATTCGTTCATATGTATATGCACTCATATAACAACAGACACTCATACACACGCTTAGCCATGGGCGGAGCCAGCAGGTGGATAGGGTGAGCCACGGCCCACCATAAGATCTAGCCCAATGTTAAATTAATTTTTTCTTTTGGTCCACCCAAACCAACCCAAGTACCATTCGATCCACCCTACGGTCTAGGCCTAGCTCCGTAAATAGCCTCAGCCCTACGACTATACACAACATAGAAAAGATTGTGTCACTATGGGCATTCCCGTTATGATTCCATGCACAAAAAAGCACCTGAAAATTTATTCTCGGGACTGAGCTCTGATGACACACACTAAGTCGATGTAGGAACTCGGTCTTGTGTGTGGGGATCGAGCCCCGATGAGACAGGAACTCGGCCTCTCTCTCGCGCGTGTGTGACTAGTGTGTTTTGAACACATGTCAGGTCATAATGGACATTATGACATCAACACTATATATGGACACATGCACCTGGACATCTATGTGTTTTATAGTTTATATATATATACACATGTCAGGTTACAATGTTACATGAACGAATAAATTTTATGCAATCTAACAAACTTTTTTGCAGAAATTAGATATGCATGTAACATTGTTATGAATATAGAGAGCAGCACTAAAATCATGGTGCCGGAGGCATACCTGGCGGTGTCCGACGAGTGGTCATGGCAGTACAGGAAAAGGGCATATCGAGAGGTCCCCGGACCCGCGCGCCTATTACCGGTGCAGCTTTGACAAGGCGTGCGATACGCTGAAGCTGGTGCGGCGTTGCATCTACGGCCGCAACTTCCTGCGCATCACCTACTGCGGCGAGCACGGCCATGACGTCCCGCGCGCGTTTCCGCAACGCCCTCGCTGGCGCCATGCACGACAGGGGTGGAGGGTTTGTCGCCCTGCGCCGGTGTGCCCTCCACATCTGCGGCCCTCTCTGTCCAGGGAGTCCACGTGGAGGAGAATGACGAAGGCGTTGTTGTCAACGTGTTACGTGATGACTAGCTAACAACGAGAACATGTCGTTCATTCAAAAAGAAAAAACGAGAACATGTCTCCTGAGGCCATGTTCCTGTTCCCCAACTTACCGTCGTGTAGGCGGCGTAGGGCGGCCCTCTGCCTGTCCAGGGAGTTCCATGTACGAGGTGGGGAGGATGACGAAGCCATCAGTATCCCTAAGTGTGTGTTCCTGTTCCCCAAGACTCACCGGAGGCGACAATACACTTTTAAACATGGCTTGTGTCTGCTACACACACTGAGAAGAGGAAAGTTCTCAATAAACTAAACACATTAGGATTTCAAATTTTACACGAAAATGAGATGCTATATTATCTAGACTGCTATGTTTTTGATAAATTATTTAGTCATTGTTAGAATATATCTCATTTATTGATGGCCAACGGGCCAGAACAGCTCAAGCCTGCTTGTGCTCGGGCTGTGAAAACTAGGCCTGGCCGGGCACGGTAATGATGGCGGCCCATGTGTCATTTCAACCCATGGAATCACCTGCCGGCCCAATCACGACCCAGCTAAAGGTGACTCGTGCCAGCCCATTTTCCCTACGCATTTCGCCGACCCTAATTGAAAAGCAAACAGCGAAATAATTTATAAAAAATCATATAGATAGATAGAGGTAGGGCATGAAGTGGTGCCAGCCTGTGCCGGCGCTGGCTGCCGGGGCCGGGCTTGAAGTGGTAACTATGGAGAAGAAGTGCTGGAACACCGGCAACTGAGGCTCGACGCCGGCGTCGGCACAGATGAGCACGAGGGCGGCCATGTAGCGCCACGCGTACGGCACAGGCTATACTGGAAGTTCTATTGATTTTTTATATAAAACAAATCATACTGGAAGCAAACAACTAGTATTTTTATGCAAAACTGGAAGTTCTAATGTATTTTATGCATTGAAATAAAAAAAATGGTATCTCTTTTTCCGGTTTACATAGTGTGTACAACACAGACGTGGCTCAGCGTCGCGAGCGGGCGCGGCCAAGATTGGGCCTCCAAGGACCCCGAAGACGTCCTTCCTTCTCCCTGCAATGGTGAAGGTGGCGCTAGTGTTGCCCAGGCTAATCATGGGCGTCAAGGTGCAGAGTTGAAGATCCAGGAAGCGTCTCATTGCGTCGATCTGTCCAACAAGTGCACAGTTCAATCTCGCTGACGGTTTCTTGGGTTGTGATACCAGATGCATCATTTTTTGAATTTCGGTTTTGCTGTTGCCTTTGGGAGCCATGATGATCTGACGTATGCTCTAGATTCTCTCATCCTTTCGGGTGTCACATGGATGGAGCGAAGAAGTTCCATGGCAAGAGCATCAGCAGTTTGTGGTGGGTCTCCTTGCCCAGGCTCATCATGTTTGGCTGGAGGCTATCTTATTTCAGGCTTCAACGGAATACGTTTGACAGGCTTTGATGATGGTTGAAGGTTTGAGATGATGATAGGTGCTTCGGTGTCGTTTTAGCCACATGTGGCACACAATCGAGGGATATGCTTTGGCATTTTCGACCCTCAGGTGCTTGATTTGGTAACGACAACTTGAGCGGAGCTAAGGAGTTCATCAGAAGCACGTCATATGCCCCATTAAGGGTGTGACGGTGTTCAGTGTACGGCGTGACCGTTTTAATCCCTGTGGATACCCGTTTTTTTTTATGTTGAAGGCAATCGGGAAGATGGTGGCAGTCAGCTAGGATGCAACTGAGGTATGAGATGGAGAGAAATGCTATTCATGGGAGAAATCCCTTCGCAACGATGGCGTTGATGAGCGTCATTCTCCTTCCTAAAGACGTTGTTGTAGGCATTAACTTTATCTTCAGCGAGCAGTGGCGAAGCTAGAGCTCTCGACACCTAGGTGCGCATCTTGCTTGTCAAGCCTTCGGAGCAACGCGGTGGTGCACATTTTTTATCTAGCATTGTGCACATAGGGTAAAATTTGGACGGTTTGAACTGAAATTCAGTTTCTACCGGGTGCCCGTGCACCAGGGTAGGCTCAAGTGGCTCCGCCAGTGTCAGCGAGGGTCTTATTTTCTAGGGTGAAAACCTATGATCTGGTTATGACTGGATCAGGCGACGAGCGTCATTTCGATGTCGCTTCCCTCCTTGGTGGCGTCGTTTCCGTTTTGCAGACCTTGAGCCTCTTTGGTGCAAAGCTCGACACAGGGAAGTAGTGGATTGTTTAGTGGTCGCTCAGTTACAGTTTTTTTTTTGTTGCTTGCTCCTTTTTCCTAAGCCCGCGTGCAATTAAGAATGGAGCTTTAATTTTTCTTGTAATTGTGAAAGCTATATGCATCTTTTCGATGCAGAAGCTGAAATATCAATATATTCCCATTTCTGAAAAAAAAAGTGTGTACAACACATAGATCATAACTTAAGAGTGTGTCAGAGCTAAGGCCTAAGGGGTAGAATATATATGCACAGCACAACAACGGCACCGTTGCTCAACCTACTTTACACACGACCCCGCCGTCCGAGTGCCGTGTAAAGTTCTAGGGAAGGAAAGAGTGAATTAATTTGGGAGCTGGTTAGTAGTAAAGTTCACGCGCAGGTGGTTACAGTTTCGGTGCGTTCTCATTGGAGAGAGACAAAAATGGTTTCGTTTTCTGTTCTCCGCCATGCTAATAAGCTGATTCGGCCAAGAACAATTAGCAGCATGGAACCCTTTCCACCATTCGGCCCGTGTGATATGTGTCGATCGCCGCTCAGTTGCCATGTATGGTGACACTAGAAGCGCGTACATGTCCACACTGGAAACGAAGATAGATCCCAGCTATAGTATTACCGGTTGAATCGTGCTAAGCTGATTCTTGAGAACGATAGCCTGGTGACTTCCATACGTAGCAAGGCCAGACTGCCCCTGGGCGGCGTGATTAATTACCCATTCCATATTCGACGTTCTGATCATGGAAAGATAATAACTCGCCTCAAATCCGTCAAAAATCATGGACAGGTCTGTTCCCAGTCTTCCTTCCTCCAAATAAATCCCAAGCCAAAATTCTCCGCACAGTGTACCACCACCATCTTGCATTTGCAGGGGTGCAATGGCGGCGTCGTCACCGCCCGCGGCTGCCTCGTCCTCCATCGTGGAGCTCGACGAGGCGGCGGATCTCGACACGGCGACCTCGGCCTACTTCGGCGACGACGGCGACTCCGCCGCCTTCTCGTGGCCGGTGGCGGAGAAGATCACCTCGACGCTGACGGGCACCGGGCAGCTCCGCAGCGTGTGCACCGAGAAGAAGGTCCCCAAGGAGTACAAGACGTTCTTCTTCTTCCCCCACAGCAGCAACGCGGCCGCGGCGTGCACGGCGCCGCCGGAGGGCTCGGACGCGGTCTGCGTCTACGCCGACGCGTTCGACGCCGGCATGCGCCTGCCGCTGCACGAGTTCCACGCCGCGTGGCGCTACATGGCCGCCTTCGTGCTCATCTGCGCCGACGCCGGCGTCGAGCCCCAGGTGCCGGTGTTCCAAAACTTCTTCTCCCTACTTACCACTTCAAGCCCGGCAGACGCCAGCGGCAGCGCCGGCACAGGCTGGCACCACTTCAAGCCCTACCTCCCGCCCGGGCCCGGCAGC
>LAPY01000675.1:149736-160594 GCA_000970635.1 Eragrostis tef
CAGGGGGGAGGGCGTCGACGGGGGGCCTGCCGAAGCCGAACACCTTTCCGGCATGCGAGAAGACGATGACCGCGACGTGGGCGCCGCAGAGCAGGGCGAGCTCGCAAGCCTTCTTGAGAAGCCCGCCCTTGCGCTTGCAGCAGGTGACCTCCTTGGCGGCCTTGTTGGCGATGGGCTTGATCTCGATGCGCTGCCGCCCCTTGCTCGGCGTCCTCCCCATCGTCGTCGCTGCGCCCTGCTTGCCGACGCTCAGGGTGCTCTGTTTCTTGGCTTCCTGCTGCTCTGCTTCTTCTTCGCCCTGAGAAGCTCGCTCTCTCAGCAAGATGCGGCTGGAGGCGGCGGCAGACACGAGTATAAGTAGCGATTCGCTGCCTTGCGCGGCGCGGCGGGGGGAGGCGGCGGGGGGGGGGGGGCAACAGGCTGCCGCTTGGCTGCGTAATCAATGGAGGAAGGAGCGGGGAAGGGGTGGTGTGAGCTGGAAACAAGGATGACAAAAACTCATCCCTCTTTCCAAATTATACTTCCCAAAAAATATGGATACGTATTTTTCTTTCCTTTTTTTTTACCCCTTCAAAACGCAGCCGAGGCCCAGCGCTGGTTGCTCTCCTCTTCCTGATCTGATCTGCTACTGCTAATCGAACTTTCCTATTTTTGTATGGTTCAGTCTTCCAGACCAGCCTGGTACAAGGATTAGCAGCGCATTACGAAATGGTTTTCCAGATTGAATACGGAATAGGAGGCTGCATCCCCGTATGCATCACCTTATTTTTAGACACCTGTTTGTGGGTGAGCACGACTGCACGAGGGCTTGAACTTGTTTGAAATTGTGAAGCAAAACGTCCATGGGCATGCCCCTTTTCCAATCTTGGACTTGTCTCAGAGTTTATACAAGCCAAAAATTTCTTATCAGACAAGTTTCTTTTACAGCATAGTATATGACCCAACTATGTGGATCAAGTTCGTAAATGGTATTGTTGCACAATCGGACCACATACATCAGAACTTGAGCACCCGGCTGCTAAATGCACAGCGACTGCTTGCTGCCTCTGTCTCGTAATTACAACCTAAAACTATCCTTTGCACGCACGCGCGTCATTTGGTGAAGGCATGTGCACACATATGAATCCTGAACCAAACGTACAAATCTTCAGAACTAAGCTGATGGTTAATTGAGGGGAGCTTCTGATGTTTCCCACCATGCAAACTGTGCAAAAGCAACTCAATCAGAAAACCATCAAAAGCATGCAAATAGGGAAAAGAAAAAACCTAATATGTTCAGTAGCTCTGCTGCTGAGGTAACATGTTCAAACTTCAAAATAAGTTGAAACTGAACCTTAAGATGGTGGGAAAAAAAGTCCAAAGCATATCATGAACTCATGATATCATGCTAATCAGGGCCATTCAAGAAGCATACTGCACTTGGGAACCCAATGCTGTGACAGAATAGCCCTATCCTGAGCACTCCATGGAAACAATAATCCTGTAACATTAAAGCAGTACTGGATTCAGTTTTTTTGTTACAGTAGCCAGTACAAAAGCAACCCCCCTAATGCACTGTTTCGTCAACAAGAAAACGCTTTGACAATCAGGGAAAGAGTAAGGTGACTTACATGAATATATTGCAACATGACGTTTCTGGTAAAACTCCTCAGCCATTAGGATCATAAATTAGTCAAGTCGTGCAGCTGTCTTTCCAAACTCCAAAGCAACTCAATAGACAACCATGGAACAATGATAAGCCAGAATCACAACTGAAATGTACCAAGCTCTTGGCCATGCCTTGTAAGTTTAATAGTCTTTCCACCAACCCAATGTAGGCGGTATGAAAGGTCAAGATTGTGAAGCAATAGCTTCAAATTATCAGCCTCGTCTAGTTCCTTTGTCTTCTTCTGTAGAGCCCAGAAGGCCAGGAATAAAAAAAAAATCAGATATGGTAGAGTAATTCGAATTTTAGGAAGGGAACTTGAAATGTCAGCAATCCAGGGTCATCCCAATAATAAACCTAACAGATCTAGCAAAGAGCTAGCTAAAAATACACTATCAGGTTACCCAACCTTTTTTCTAATAATATTCATTGAAGTTTAAAATAATAGCATAAAAAGCAGTATGAGCTAATAAGTGATGTGAATAAACCAGATTATGATCTAGTGGGCAAAAGTAGCCTAGAACCAAAGCTGGCCAAGCACGCCTCATCAAACCCATAAGTTTTCATGGCTGCTCCTTTGCATCCCACCGGTTTTGGGACCACGAGGATGCCTCACCATCGTCCCTCGTCTTCACCATCCTTAGCATGCCCTCTCAGGGAACCAGCAACTAGGTTACCCTCAACTTGCTCTAATAAATTTTATTGAAATAACAGCATATATTTCTAATAAGTGGTGCGACAAAAAAAACAAAAGATGAAAGACACTCGTCCTTTCAGCTTCTTCTCCCTCCCTTTCTAATTTACCTACCTACTGGTAGCATAATTGCACTTATAATTATATATAATAAAAACTCCTTCCGGTTTTAAATTGTTGACACCATTGACTTTTTAAATTATGTTTGACCGTTCGTCTTATTTAAAATATTAGCTTAAATCTGAAAAATTATAAGTTATGTTTCAATTTCCTTTAGTGATCAAACTAATCATAACAAAATCTATGATAATTTTTAAAATATTTTGAATAAGACGAATGGTCAAACATAACTAAAAAATGGTCAAACATCAACATTTTAAAACCGAAGGGAGTAATAGTGAAGAAAATGATAGCATACATACCTCTGGATCCCCTTGTTTATCATGTAAAATGCTAGAAATAATACTTAGACGAGCGGAGTTCGGTGAAAATCCTTCCCATGGTGGAACGTAGATAAGCTTTGTGCACTGGATAGGAGTAAGGCTTCTGCTGAGCCTCTCCCACCAAGCAGTACCTAATGACCACCATCTTATCATCAAACCATTTTCAGAGAAGGCGACCAGACCCTAGCAAAATGAAAAGTAAAAAATACTGTCAAATCACAAGCTTCTAGTAAGATATACCATTTGCAGTTATGTTTTTGTGACCATAGTTATTGTGTGAAGTTAAACCTTATTAACTTTGACCATAAATGTAGTAAAATACTATCAGCGTGACACCATCCTATCTTTTTGTGCATATGTGAGTAAATTTAGTGGTCTGCCTCCTGCAAAGATCTTTTTGACAATCGGCCAATGTTGCACCATAAACAGCATGGTGTGAGTCAGCCGTCAGTTGTCATGTGCGGGACTGTGAAATCCTACAGTTTATTCCGCCAACAGCATCCTGTGGAAGCAAACTGCTACCCCAGCCAACTACTTACATATGCCACCATTGACTACCTTGATACCTTCAGCACATGCAAGGCATTCTTGTCGGCACCACAGTCCGTTGGAGCTTTGGATCCTATTCCATGTGACGTAGTACAGGTTTCACACTCCTTGATGATATGGACATATGGTCGCTAAGACAACTACTGTCACCGCCACAGCTCACGGACGAGCTATCTCACATCAAGGAGTGCAATGTTATGGTAAATAGTTATTGTGGTGCATGGGGCACCAACGGCAGTGCTTGTGCAGATATACTTAGGCTCTAATGACATGGATGTTATGGTAAATAGTTACTGTGGTTTTTGCTGAAAGCATTCAGCAGTTCATTAGTTAGAATTTCAAACCTCTCCATCTGGTGAGAAACTCAAAGCTGATATCAGTATGGTTGCTGTTGTATTTGATGATCCTGCTAGTAAGCTTGGAAGACCTGGTGGTCCACTTGCATCAAGAATTCTTATCTTTGTAACACTGGAAAGTAAATAAAGAAAAAGAATAAAGTAAGAAATCAACCTCTGACGGTTAAGATTATGAAACATACCAGTACTAGTATGACAAGAATAACATTAGCGTCATACAGCACAAGAAAACATCAGTTTCACATTACAAAATTCTTTGGGCACAAATGTTTCAAGTTTGTTTTCTTGGCATTTGATAACAAAGAATCAAATGATTCATTCTCCTAACATCCTGAAGAAAAGAGTGAATTAAAGGGAACATTATGTAATACGTATAATCCTCCCTATCGAAAAAAAAATGACTAAATCATATGGTACGGCAGGTTCGAACATTATAAATGCTGTCATCAATTCGTAGAATTTTGAGGGCGCATGTGCATTCTATAACAGATAAAATGAATGTAAAAGGCATGTCACCAGGTATAAACTATAGAGTAGCAAGCCAATTCAACACTAAAGAGATAAAAGGTCACAAATACTGCCAAAATTGACAAGAACACAACCTGTCAACAAAAAAATCTCAATGCCTTTAAAAAGATTGGCATTTGGCGCTAGCTCCATTAGTTCTAAAAAATGCCATTAAAACACCCAAAACATTTCAGATTTTGCTACAATGGCCATTTAACCCTCAATCTCAATGTCACACAATAACAGGTCAAATTCATCTCTCTTTCTTGCCAAGTCAGCACAGGACAAAAAGGCAATACAAAATTTCAACAGCCCGTTTGCCAGCAAACTGACAGGATAGAGATGTTTATAAGATTTTTTTTAGGGAACTATCAGGATCAGGTAATCATTCAGTAGCAATGAGGCATTTTCAAGATAGAGAAAATATGCATATATAAAATAACTTTCATCATCTTGGAAGCCATATACCTTTCTATGTCATATACACGAATCGTGGCATTATGAATCTCTCCAATAGCATCACCAACAGCTAATCTTGTCATTGAATCATTAAGAGAAACCATCGGAAATACACGTGCCATTTCTCTTAGAGCCATCATTGAACTAATAATACAAGCTTTACGCATAATTAAATTGCTTGGATCCATAGTGTGTAGGATGTAGCTGATTGCCTGCACATATATATCCAATTTTAAGAACTACATCAAAAAGTACTTTTAATAAATGAACACTGTTAAAGAATACAACGAGAAAGTGTTACAGGACCAGAGGACATAACTGTCGATGTAAGGAATAACAAATGTATTAAGCCTCTAAACTTCAAGAAACCACATTATTTTGATCTAAACAGCGAGCAATCAAGTCGACAACCCTCAGA
Source organism: Eragrostis tef (assembly GCA_000970635.1). Taxonomy (NCBI): domain Eukaryota; kingdom Viridiplantae; phylum Streptophyta; class Magnoliopsida; order Poales; family Poaceae; genus Eragrostis; species Eragrostis tef. Next base: position 154,808 of record LAPY01000675.1, read on the forward strand.
ATATACTCTAGCTTTTATCTCCGCAGGTCCTAACTGTTTTCCAAAACTAGGTTTTCAAACTTCGTGTTGCATCTAAAATGATATAGATCTATCAACACAGCCTATTAAGCATACAGCCAAAGGAACACACCATGGTAATCTATTTAGTTAGGACTTAGTTTCAAAGCCCTCAAAGTTTCTGACATACTCAAATAGGTTATAGAACAGTTAGCATCAGTATGGTAATAACATATTGAACAAAAAATACCAATGAAAAACTGACTTATACATTCTGCACAAGGAGTCAACGATGGCACCTGCAAGATAACAATTATCCCAAATAAAAAGCTTAAAAAAACAGAAGTGGCGTATTTCCGTTTTTGTATATACAAGGTAACACGTATCTTTCATTGTTGCGAGTATCAAGATTTTGCATTTTGCAGACAAGCTTTCAGGTGCAAGTTTTCAAGGTTTATGACTTCAAAGAGAATAGAAGTCTTGTACTTAAAATGCCCTTATAGGTTCTATGGCACACTGAACGGTGACTACGATAATCCGCTCAAATACTAATACAATGACTGAAAGGTAGAAACACTGCTAACCTTGTCGAGGTAAGGGGCCAAGGCCTTTGGGGCACCTCGAACCACCCGGATAAGAGTTTTGAGTGAAGCAACATGAACAGGTGAATCAGAAGAAGTGGCCCAAATTTGGCTTTCTATTACACCAAAAAACCCTGTCACGTCAGCCATTGCCAAGCTTGGTAACAGGGTGCCAACCAACGCCTCCCGCATTGTTACAGCAATAGCACTTTTATGGATGGCAATATTAGAAGTGGCAGTGCTTAGGCACTCAACTTGGAAAAGGACGTCACTCATAAAATGAGTGATATCAGTGCCTAAGCATGCTTTCCAAGTGCTTTCCATTCCCTCTGCTAGAAGTTCAGCTGCAGTTGAACTGTACCGATCATTCATTGACATAACCAACTTAATTAGTTGACTAACAACTAAACTTGCAAGCTCAGCTTTCACAATGCTTGGATACCAAACAACCAAAGCAGCCGCAACAGTGATATTTGATGCCACCGCATCCTGGCTAGTACCTCCTATCCAAGATAACCATTCCTGATTTTCAAACGATTCCAACCAAGAGTTAATACTAGCAGTGTCACAATCTTCTTTGTCAATATTCTCACCATCTGCCTTCAGCAGTCCATATCTAGAAACAGAAGTATTCATATCATCCGATGAAGACGACAGGGCATTAGGTGCTTTCTTTTTGTGTATACGTAATGGATGTGGAATAGAACGAGGAGCCGCACAGTGAAACAAGGAACGTGCCGCCATTCGTACATGTTCAGATGGGTGCTGCCAAAAGCTCACCAGAAGCTGTAAGACATTTCCAATTAGTTGTCTTCCAATATTTTTGGAAATAAATAAATAAAGACACATAAAAACAAGTCAGACAAGTTAATTTCTATAATAAAAATAATCATTCATAAATGTGACAACTGATTGCAATTAGAGCCCAGAAAAGATTACGCTTCCAAAGGCTTTCATCAACACTTACAAAAGCTAATCCAATTAGAGTGTTATAATTGAAGAAGGTTGTAAATTAAGACAAAATCGACTAAGCAAACATCACTGTGGATCATATTTGGAGATAGGGCGTGTTTCATTTGACACCACCATCAGTCCGCCAAATGATAGTGATCCCATCAGGATTAGGCAGGTGTTTCATTTGGTGCCTTTGGTGCCAGTGATTTGGCTAGCCCACGCATAGCCTAGCGCTAGTTCATTTTGGCCCCCATGCGTTGACAATGATGGAAAAACTGTTCACCAAAGCATTGGCACACGATGTGTTGGCATGGCAACACTAGTACGAACCAAACAAACGTGAACATGCACATTATTACTTCATTTAATAAAAGTGAACACAAATACAGGACAAAGATCAATAACAATGTTGTGAAATCATACAAAATATGTATAGAATGCAACAAAATAGAGAAATATAATTGAACCTGGAGGGATGGAGGCTTTATATCTGGAACCTTCTCAGCAAAATGCCTTGTATAAAATGCTGCCAAGGCACTGTTCAGCAAGATAAAGTCAATGTAAGCATAATGCAGGGCACAAATTCACGTTACATTGAGAGCTGATAAGAGTTCAAGAAACATAGTGTCACAGTTGTGAAAACAATTACTCCCTCCGTTCTGTATTTGATGACACCCATAAGCTCATTGAGCTAATGGGTGTCATCAAATAAAGAACAGAGGGAGTATGCGGTACGATGAAATCAGATAAGAAAGGCAAGAGGGAACGATGAAGCAACACAACTAAAATATTGGTTATCATACTAACGTGCTTCACAAATTTAAGGAGGAAAAGAAAGTTCACTCCTGTAAAATATTTCATAGAACCATATAGTCCTGACGAATTTTCACCTTCTTTTACACATTGGACGAATAAAACCAGCTCAACTTAATCCCTAGTTACAGTTGAGCAATTCATATTTCACAACAACAACAACAACAAAGTCTCAGTCCCAAGCAAGCCGGGGTAGGCTAGAGATTCAAACCCGGATCTGGATAGCTTAATCGTGAAATCCATATTTTAAGTCGAAATTTTGTGAGATGACAAAATACATCACACCAACATTTCATAATACTTCATTACTATATGCATGCATTTGCCTATGTCAAACTGACGCAGAATGTCTGAATCTATGCAAATAGTCTTGAAAAGTTCTTAAAATAGGATACAATCAGAGTAATATATATCTATGTTCATAGTAAAAAATGTGTATTTGGGTTACTTTTAAAGGGGGAAAGAGAAAATGCTGTGTCCATCTACGCTACAAATGAAGTCAAGTTTGGCACATATAAAGGTTATGCTAAAATTTGTTCCGCATCCTAAAAGAATGTGTTATATTAATAATAATGGTTTACTAAATGATATTCTTAATTCAACAAGACAATTAAAATTGTTCCATGTGTGGACTGGCTAGTCAAAGTAAAAGTTGCAGCTTGACTCACTTAATGGGGACCAGTCCGGTGATGACTTCAATACAGCAATGCATATTTGGATAAGTGAAACATAAGCTTGTACATCAACGAGATGTACTCTCCTCAAAATGAAATTAGAAATTATGAAAGTTTGTTGTTAACAGGTAGAACAGGTCTTACTGTAAACCAGAAACAACTTAAGAATTCCAGACTAAACTATAAGGTATCGTGTGTGTTTCTGCAATGCTCCATCATATCAAATAAGTGTAATTTTATCAATGCCACAAAAGATATGAATCTGAATGAAATAAAAGAACAATCATAGAATACCTGCTAGCATTTGTACATGAACGAGATAATGTAATCATGCGTTGTGCAAGGGAAACTATAGACAGTGACCTCATGGCACAAAATTCAGCAGAAGACTTCCAAAGCTGGACGAGACAAAATCCACATGATCAGACTTTAGGTGTGTATTTACATGCAAATGGGATATGTTCACAATAATTTACCTCAAGAGTTGCTTCTTTGCCAGGGAATGTCAATGTAAATGAGCCTCTATCCCCTACCACCCCTGTTGCTATATGGCAGCCTTCAGGCTTGCAAACTTGCATCTCATCTACAATTAATTTGTCTAGCTCGCAGTCAATATCCCATAAATGCAGAAAACAGAGGCTAAATCGAAGTAAGCGCCCTTCCAATGACTCTCTAGATGGGCTATCCATTTCATGAACCCCGTAAATAGTATCTACATTTCCAGGATGTACAGCTTCTTTAGCATTCTCACTAAAGGGATGATCTCTCGACTGCCGATCACTGTTGCTGTTTGTCATGCCTTGCGTGGACATGATTGCTGTGAGGTCAAACCTCAGACTTGCTATGCCAGGATAGGGGCAAGAGCACTTTATCGGGCACTTTCTTCTTTGGTGGATGCTGTGGGAAGAGACAGCCTTTCCTGAACTATATACAGAATTATCTCCATGAACTGCATGTTCTTCACCTGGAGCTTGTGCCTTCCCCTTAAAATCATACGTTGTATGGGCACTTACAGCCACAGAAACTGTACTTTCATTTTGATGGTTGGATGATATAGACGAAATGCCATGACCCTTTTTATTTGCGTGAGGGTTATGGTGATTTGTGTCTTTAAAAATTGGAACAAGTAAGGAAGATGCTGAAGTTGTTCCTCCCAGGATGCTGCCAGTAACTGCATTTTTTGATATGCCCCTACAGAAGTGTTCAAATGCTGACTGAGAAGCGGTGCCTTTGATAATTCGTTCTCGAGCACCTGTTTTCAGATCCCAAATATACAATATGGTACCTGCATCGTTACAAGAGTGGAGATTCCGGCATAAACAAGCTATGTACCCTTTTCCTCCCTCCCAAGCTACCATTGATGTATAACCAGGATGGCCAGGAAACATTCTCTCAGCCCGCATGGTTTGAAGTGAAATAAGCGCCACAAGGCCATCTTCTCCAACAGAAAGGAAACAATCATCCCAAGGATGGTGAGTCAACGCAGGTGGCAGTATGATTTGCTTTACTGGGGCCACATGATGATGCATCACAGAAAGAAGGGTGCCAGCATCTAGATCCCAGACACGAGTAGTACAATCCAAACTCCCTGATATGAGGGCCCGGTGAAAGTTTCTAGAGTCAGAGTGGGCATGCATGTAATGTGCTGCTAAGCAAAGAATGGCTCCCTTGTGACCCAAAAAGAACCTCTCAGAAATATGTGGGTAAATACCCCCACCACCAAATTTTGCAGCAGCAGGCGACAAGTTAAGAAATCGAATAACTTCTATGTCACCATTATGGAAACCATAAACTACAGCGTATGGTGCGTACGAATCCTCAGAAAGTACCATTGAGGAGGACACAGTCCTTCCATATATTTCCAGCCCATTTGTGTCTTCTGAGAACTTCTGTGAACTCTCTCCCACTCCATTGTCTAGACTGCATTTAGAATGAGAGGACTGTAACCTAAATTCTTCTCCCTGAAGACCACCTTCTCCAAGCACTTTGCTCAAAGGTGGACTCTCAGTATCCTTCACTGTATTCAGTTCCAGTAGATCCATAGACCATATGGAGACTACTGGCTTCCACGACAATGATCCAGCAACCTTATGGGGACAAGACTCCACCCTAACAAGACGCCGGTCAGATTGGCAAAATTTAACTGCTGATCCCTCTCCTTGCATAGAAATGTCACCAGGAATTTCACATACTGCCTCGGACTCAAAGGATGAGCTACCCACTGCAACCCTGTACACCACAGCGGCACCATTGCTACTCCATAACACCAAGGTCCTGACCACAACGCCGTCCTCTGAAACACGGGCATCCAACTCCCCATTGTTGAGAAAAAAACATCCAGCAATGCATCCCTTCTCCCCTGCCTCACCGTCCCTGCAAAGCGAAGTGTCCACCAGAGAAACCTCGCCCAGCAGAGTCCCCTCAGCAACGCATTTCAACAAACACCTCGCCTTCAGCGCCAATGCCACCACCTTGCCGTCGGGAGACAGTGCCACGGCCTCCATCTTCCCGTCCGCCACCTCCACTGACGCGACGCTGGACATCGAGCTCGCGCTGAGCCGCCTGGGTGAGTCCAGCTCGACGGCTGCGCCCTCTGCCACGGGCACCACCTGCACCCGCCCCTGTGCATCAGCTAGCACGATGCTGACGGCATCGCCCCCGCAGACCGCGATTGCCTTAGGTGGCGCGACTGAGAGCGGGCCGTGGAAGGCGGTGTGCAGGACGGCAAGGGTGCGGGCGTCGACGACCAAGAGCGCCGACACGTGCCG
>LAPY01000676.1:11768-23797 GCA_000970635.1 Eragrostis tef
ATAAAACCCCCCCCCCCCCCCCCTATATTGTATCAAATCATGCTTGATGAGACTTCAAACGAGGCATATGCTGCAATTTTTCATTTCCTTTGTCTCCTTTTGCTTGATGAGTTCACCAAAGGGGTGTGGAGTCACAATGTTGCGCACTGTATATATAGTCTTGTTCTATTGGATAGGAGATACTTCTCATTTTCCTTATGAAACTTTTAACTATCAATAACTTTTGACATGTTCCTTTTTAAAAATATAGAGATCATATTTCGTACGTTTGTGGTGTTTAAAAGTGTTTTTCTTAATAGCTTCATGTCCTAGTTCATATAAGTACATTGTCACTGAAAATTGTTGTCAAATTAATTTATATTTCAGAAAGAACGTTATTATCTAAAATGCAGCAGAATAGATGTAGAAACACCATCTTTGTTTTACCTCTGCAATCTATCCCTACACAAAACCATGTTTTTTGTACCCGAGACGGGGCCGAGCGACTCCACACGTCTTTGACAATTTTTCTGCTGCTACGGGCAAATATCATAGGAGTTTCGGCAAATATCATCGAACCAGCATGGCCTAATTGAATCACAGAAAGTGGAATATCAAGAGAAGACCTTTGAAAAAGCAATGTTATCAACTTACAAAAGAAATATCTCACATGTTGGCCATATGCAAACAAAATGCGTGGAAAAATCTAGTAGCAATTGTATGTACATATCGTAAACCTTATGTTTGAATTGACTTAGGCTTTAGTTTTCTTAAAAAAAAATTGTGGTGGGTGACATGATATATACTCTGCTACCATGAGTTATCCGAGTCTTCTTAATTTATTATTGGCATGTTTTGTCACCTACCATCTGTTATATAAACCCTTGTTCAGCTATTTATTATATTTCTCTTGATGTTGTTGTTAAATTTTCTTATTTGTTTTTTTTTTGTGATTACAGAGTACAACTCAGACATTCACAGCTTACGCACACTCATCTATTTGCTTCCCTGATATGGAACTCTAGCTGGGATAGCATTACAATGAGAAATATACGTGTATTGAAGGAATTGTCGATTGTGCCTTTTCTTAAAGAAGCTTTGTGATTAAAAATGGGTCGGCCTTCTAGAAACAACTAGAAGAGAGAAAAAAAGAGAAGCAAACGAACAATTGCTAATTGGACTGTATGCATAAAGATTGACTGACTTTTTGTCGTATTTCATCCTTGGCTCACGAAATTGATCGACGCCTCGATGCAAATACGAGTGAGAGTGACCTAAAGATGGCAACGTGTGGACTTTGTCCGGGTGCCCGCAGGCAAGTTGCCTGTCGGCGTGGATGCGGGTATGACTCTGTGTCCGAGCAGCAGGCGTTTCTTAATGTCCAGAAAAAAAGTTATGCCCATATCCGTTGCCAGCATGCCCGCTTTACTCTTATGTTGGGTTTCTTTCACAGCTTCCCTTCCAGATTTACCTCGCAGAACCGACTTCTCCCTCTTTCCCGCGTGCTTGCTGACCCCGGCGATGAGGGGACGGCCGCCTCATCCCCAACGCGCCACAACGCCCGGCCACCTTTGTCCCCCATGCGCGACGCTGCCGCCCACCTGGCCGTCTTCCATGGAGGCACGACAGCGGTCTCGCGCCCCAGATGCCACGATGTGTGACCCTCCTCTGCAACTCTCGTCGCGTCGATCCTCCCCTGCATCTCTCGTGGCGCCGCTCGTTCGTCGACGACGCGCGCCTGCTCCCTATGCGACGGCTCCGGCGGGCACACGGGCATGCGGCATTCCTCGCCCGTGTCCATGCCTGATATCCGCTGCGGGCAGAGGATTCGGCTTGCGGGCACGGGCATGTATCGCGATCCGCGGCCCTGTTGCCATCTCTAGAGTGACTGTTAAGTGTGTGTTAAGAGCTGAAAACTGTGGCATTAATTTCTCACCCAACCACCCGAGACTAAGCATCCTTCAGATTCGGCCCCCCTTATCATTTCACTGCGTATAGCACACGCTACTTCACATATTGCGAAGAGTTGAAAATTCATCTCAAATTATAAAATTCTGCATGGATGGCTTGCCGGCCCGTCCCTGTACGTGTTGATTGTTGATGCTGATCCTCACAAAGACTTGCAACGAAGACATCTCCAAGTCGTCGTATTCCTTGAGTGTTGACTGAGCGCTGGAGACGGAACACACTGCCCAGTCGTTGCAAGCTACGGCAAGCGCGTGCATATATAACCCCTCCTTCAACCTCAAGGGAGCAGAGCCAAGCTCCACTCGCTAGAAATTAAGGAGAAACAACAACCAAACCATTTGCCATCCATGCCGTTACATAGATTAGCATCCCTGATATGGCTCAGCGCAGCGCTCGCGGCAGTGGCCATAGCCGCTGGAGCACTGCCAATGCCACCGCCGCCGCCGCCACAGCCTAGCAGCAACTGCCAGAGGAAATGTGGTGACGTAGAGATCCCTTACCCGTTTGGCATCTGGTCTAACTCTAGCCGGCAAGACGACAATTGCGCTATGGAAGGGTTCTATCTTACCTGCAACGACACCGGTATCGGTGCCAATAAGCCTTTCGCAGGAAATGTTGAGGTACTTGACATCTCGCTGCAGAAAGGCCAGGCCCGGATGCTAAATCATATCTCCACTTTCTGCTACGACGCCACAACAGGGGGGATGGACTACAATTACTGGTCCATCAATTTCACAAACACACCCTACAGAATCTCCGACACCGACAACAGATTCACGGTTATCGGGTGCCGGACACTGGCCTTCATTTTCGACGATGGCATCGACGAGGACACAGGAAAGTATATGAGTGGGTGTTTAGCGATGTGCCGGCGCGGCGACACGACGACCCTGACCAACGGCTCCTGCTCCGGTATCGGTTGCTGCCAGACGGCCATCCCCAAGGGGCTGCAGTATTACAGCGTCTCGTTTGATCCGGAGTTCAACACGTCGGCGCCTAAGTACAATGTTAGCCGGTGCAGCTACGCGGTGCTGATGGACTCGTCAAATTTCACCTTTGTCACGAGCTATGCTACGTCGCCGGAATTCAACAACACCAACCACGGCCAGGCTCCGCTGGTTGTGGACTGGGCCATTGGAGACAAGACCTGCAAGCAAGCCAGCAAGGAACCAGACACTTATGCATGTATCAGCAGCAATAGCGAGTGCTTCGACTCGCCAAATGGAAACGGCTACCTCTGCAACTGCTCCAAGGGATACGAAGGCAATCCTTATCTTCAGGATCCGGATCTTGGATGCAAAGGTAATAAAACTGCCACATCCCACGTCTCGAGTTAGCCAGGCAATACGCTGCCATGTGATCGGTCTTTTAGCTTTGTACTATCTTGATCATCTGTCAATTATTTTCATGAAACATTTTATAATACTAATATATTCCTTGTACGTATGAACTTTTACTAAGTGTGCTATTTCATTGCAGATATTGATGAATGTAAGGATCAAACAAACAGTACCTGCCCTGGTAATGCAAAATGCATTAACACTCCTGGCGGATTCGAATGTATTTGCCCACCGCATTATAAGAGAAGTCCGAAGAACGGAATATGCGAGAATCAAGCTCTTTCCTTCAGTGCTAAATTATCCATTGGTACTTCTCGTTATTCCTTTTTATGTTACTGTTTTTGTTACAGGTTACTACCACCTTTTTTATATATGATACTTCTTATTTCATACGAAAAACGGAGGGAATAATTTTGTTCCTTGAGAACCTACACATCTCTACTGACACAAAATTATCATATAAGCTTGAAACAAAAATTAGGATCGATTGTAACGGGTGGTAAGATCATCTCCATGATAAGCCCAAAAATTAGCCCCTCAAAACCTCTCTTTGGGGCAGCCCAAAAGATATTGGGGCTAAATTTTCTCTCATCCTCTATCAGTACCTCCTGAAGAAATATCAAAAACATTTTGATTGGGCCACATCAGCATTTGGAGCAAAAAAAAACATTAATTCTATTCAAAAGAGAATGAATGGGAGCCCTAATTCTTTCCTTCTTTGTAGCTACAAATGAGGAGAGTTTAGGAAGTAGGAAAAAGTTGGGAGTAGTTTCATGGTGCTGTTGGAGATGGACTTTTTGGATTGAACCCGATTATTTGATTTAAGGAGAGTTTATGAGAGTCTTTTAGAGATGCTCTTAACAATACAAATTGCAAACTGATGCCAAACATAGTTTTATTTTCTATGGACTTTTCCATATAGGTGCCTATAGGCATCTTCCGAAATTTATCCACACATTTGCCTTATTTTCTTTAGGAAGAAGTCCATTTTACTACCCCCAAGAATCCATTTAGTTTACTTAACCCCCTAAAGTATTTTTTGGTCTATTTTACTCCCTCCAACTATCTTGATTGGTTCAAGTCACTCCCTCATGATTTTTTTTTATTTTTTGTTTCTCTTTGTATGGGTTATATTTGAAGCTCAAATTTTGTAGGATGGTAGATGGCACCATCCTCTATGCTAGAAAAATTGTTACGGAATTTGTTTAGAAATATTTTCTTCCATTATTCTATGTTATATCTCGAATTTGTATTGCACAAAATAAAACTGCCACATCCCACGTCTCGAGTTAGCCAGGCAATACGCTGCCATGTGATCGGTCTTTTAGCTTTGTACTATCTTGATCATCTGTCAATTATTTTCATGAAACATTTTATAATACTAATATATTCCTTGTACGTATGAACTTTTACTAAGTGTGCTATTTCATTGCAGATATTGATGAATGTAAGGATCAAACAAACAGTACCTGCCCTGGTAATGCAAAATGCATTAACACTCCTGGCGGATTCGAATGTATTTGCCCACCGCATTATAAGAGAAGTCCGAAGAACGGAATATGCGAGAATCAAGCTCTTTCCTTCAGTGCTAAATTATCCATTGGTACTTCTCGTTATTCCTTTTTATGTTACTGTTTTTGTTACAGGTTACTACCACCTTTTTTATATATGATACTTCTTATTTCATACGAAAAACGGAGGGAATAATTTTGTTCCTTGAGAACCTACACATCTCTACTGACACAAAATTATCATATAAGCTTGAAACAAAAATTAGGATCGATTGTAACGGGTGGTAAGATCATCTCCATGATAAGCCCAAAAATTAGCCCCTCAAAACCTCTCTTTGGGGCAGCCCAAAAGATATTGGGGCTAAATTTTCTCTCATCCTCTATCAGTACCTCCTGAAGAAATATCAAAAACATTTTGATTGGGCCACATCAGCATTTGGAGCAAAAAAAAACATTAATTCTATTCAAAAGAGAATGAATGGGAGCCCTAATTCTTTCCTTCTTTGTAGCTACAAATGAGGAGAGTTTAGGAAGTAGGAAAAAGTTGGGAGTAGTTTCATGGTGCTGTTGGAGATGGACTTTTTGGATTGAACCCGATTATTTGATTTAAGGAGAGTTTATGAGAGTCTTTTAGAGATGCTCTTAACAATACAAATTGCAAACTGATGCCAAACATAGTTTTATTTTCTATGGACTTTTCCATATAGGTGCCTATAGGCATCTTCCGAAATTTATCCACACATTTGCCTTATTTTCTTTAGGAAGAAGTCCATTTTACTACCCCCAAGAATCCATTTAGTTTACTTAACCCCCTAAAGTATTTTTTGGTCTATTTTACTCCCTCCAACTATCTTGATTGGTTCAAGTCACTCCCTCATGATTTTTTTTTATTTTTTGTTTCTCTTTGTATGGGTTATATTTGAAGCTCAAATTTTGTAGGATGGTAGATGGCACCATCCTCTATGCTAGAAAAATTGTTACGGAATTTGTTTAGAAATATTTTCTTCCATTATTCTATGTTATATCTCGAATTTGTATTGCACAATTTCCACATACAAAAAATTTTGAAAAAATTCGTTAACATTTTTCTAACATAAGGTATGTTTTAACCTATCATCTCACAAAATTTTACGCTTAAACATGATGTTTAGCTAGAGATAAAAAAAAGGAAAAATTTCATGAGAGAGTAAAATAGACCAATCTAAATAGTTAGAGGGAATAAAAAGACCAAAAAAAAACTTTAGAGGGTTAAGTGAACTATATGGATACTTGAGGGTAGTAAAATAAACTTTTTCCTTTTCTTTATTGCTTTGTTAACACAGCTGAAAGGTACGTACTTATACACAAGCTATCTTTCTTGTTAATTTATTCAATTCCAAAGCAGACTTTATCGTGTTTCAATGACTTATGGATGTTCATGAACAGCAACAACAAATAGCAAGACTCATATAAGTTAAAAAGAGGCTATCTTATACAGCCATTTTCAAACACCTCATATTTTATTCCTATCATTTATATTTTAGAGTTATGTACTTGCACTAATTCAGTACACACATCTTACAAAGTCATTTAGGAATTTTTCTTCAAATCCATTCTTAGAATGAGAAAGATATTATTATGGATCAGGGCATAAAGTAGTTCTTTTTTCTCAGGGTGTCGTAAATGTGTGCTTTTTTATCAGTGGATATAAGTTTTAGTAATTTCTAGAACTTGGATCCGAAAAGAATCCAAGCTTTCTTATCAACAAGAATGCAATGTCTTATACAGAAACATGCTCTCCCATGCAGGTATAAGTGTTGTTTTGGTTGGCCTTATACTTTTCCTAGGGACAGAATGGATCAAGCACAAACGACGTATTGCAAGGCAAAATCATATGACGAAGATAAATGAATGTTTTGAGCTAAATGGCGGCCAACTGTTATTAGAGATGATGAAAGTGGAATGTAATATTTCATTCAGATTGTATAGCCGTGAAGAAATCGAACTTGCTACAAATAACTTTAATGACAGTGAAATCATCGGACAAGGTGGACAGGGAATTGTTTACAGAGGGCATAATCTGAATCCAGATAACAATCTCGTTGCAGTCAAAAGATGCAAGGGCATCGATGAGAGTAGGCGAGTGGATTTTGTGAAAGAGCTTATCATACTTTCACGAGTCAACCATGACAACATTGTCAAGCTTCTTGGTTGCAGTCTGCAGTTTGATGTTCCAGTCCTTGTCTATGAGTATGTGCCAAACAAAACACTACAGTGTCTAATCCATTCCCAAGATAACAACAACACCCGGACACTAGATATCCGCCTGAAGATTGCTACCAAGTCCGCTCAAGCACTTGCATACCTACATTCGCTTAACCATCCAATCTTGCATGGCGATGTGAAGTCTGCCAATATTCTTCTTGGTCCTGATCTCTCCGCGAAGGTCTCTGATTTTGGGTGCTCCATGATTAGGTCAACGGATGAAAATGCTCAAGTGGTGAAAGGCACACTGGGCCATTTAGATCCAGAGTACTTACTGAACTTCGAGCTTACTGATAAGAGTGATGTTTACAGCTTTGGTGTCGTTCTCCTGGAGCTCTTAACACGCAAGAAAGTTATATCCAAGGAGAAGGAGTCCCTTGCATCGGTTTTCCAGGAGGCTGTGAAGAAGGGAAAGCTTTATGAGCTTGTGGACTCTGAGATCATGGATGACCAAGAAAACATGGACGTTGTGCATCAACTAGCTGAGTTGGCTGGTCGATGCTTGATTACGGCTGGTGAGCACAGGCCAACGATGAAGGAGGTGGCAGAGGAACTCCGGCTACTGGACGGTGTGGTACAACAGAAGCCAGGAGCACTATTTCACAGTGATAGACCAATCATAGTGCCAGGAAGGTCGATAACCAACACAGCAGAGTATTATTCTGGGGGAGAAACAACTGAATATGACAGCCTCAGGAAGAAAGCTGTGATGAGCATAGAAGTTGCAAGATGATTCTGACCTACAGTATAGTGAAATGGCAGAATGTACATGCAACAAGTTAATTCAACACTCTTCCACATGTTGTTTATGCAGACCAATCATATGTTGAAGCTGTGTCAGGTTTATGCAAGGGCGACCTCTCTACCACAAAGATAATGGCTATATGTATGCTAAATAAATTGTATAGATCATGGAATGCGGAATTGTCGAACAGTCGTGTCTTGTAGTTTTCAGTGCACAAATCATGTATACTGATGTTCGTAGTAACTTTGTATTTATTCTTATCAACTCGTCTATGTGTGCTACAAGTTTAGTTTTTCTTTCGTTTCAACAAGTCATATATCAAGGGTTTCCTCTGTTCTTAAGTCTATGTTTCAACTTACTGATAGATGTGAATGCTGAATAGACCGTACGGTCTATGCGTGGAGATGGCCAGATGGGCACGCAACACTTTTCGATCTGTGAGACCATGGCCGCGTGTGCTCGCCGTCCTGTGAACGGCTGGAATAGTGGAATCGCCGTTGCTTTGCTAACCCGATCACGGAGGTGCGTCACCCGCTCAGCATGGCTGGGCTTCCCACCTTTTGCAGAGTTCACACACCCCTAAGGGCAAGGCAAGGAAGCAAGTTAAGCAGGCATCCATGCCATCTTACTCTCGATTTCAATTGTGGTTTCCGTTGCTTGCATGTCAGCATGTGTGGTATCTTAATTTTTACTTAATTCCAGCTAATGGCTGCCGTACATGGAGCTCAGCTTCGCGCATCACCACGACCCCATTTCCCCTGTTCGTGTGCTGCACAGAAGTGTTCCGTCGCAAAAAAAAAAAAGGAAGAGTTCCATCGGCCAGGCTGCATCGAAAACTGCAGGGCCCCCACTCATGATACTTCGCACTGGAGAGGCAATTTCTTTGATCGTATCATATATATGACGTGGAGGGGTTTCATACTGGCTCATGAGACTTGGCATTGTGAGTAGTCTAACAAGACCAACTAGGCGAAGCAAAGAGACAAGCAAAGCTAGCTATGGATAGCGTTGCGTTGTACCACTACCATGATGATCTGAGGTTAAGTATTGACCTCGCGCAGTTGTTGAGTGGAAGAAGAAAACAGATTATATATGAAAATTCTGTCATTCTTCAGCTATATAAATAGATATTGAACAGAACACAGGATGTATACCATAGATCAACATGTGCATAGTGACAGCCCAAACAATTGGAAGTGAAGTGTTGGAAAGGGAGGTACCAGGAGCTTGAGCAGTGCTATGTTGGTGGTTCCTCTGGCTTCTCGTCGGTATGCATGATCGCTCAAGGAGGTGAACAAGGGGCACGTACTGGACGACCTCCTGATGCATGGACTTCCATTATTTGTAGGATCTGCCAAGATGGAAAGTTCACTTTCCAAAAGAATACAAGTAGCCGAGTGCAATAAGCGCCAAAATGTTATAGCTGGTTGTCCACGCCTTACAGCGGAAGGCAAAAATGTAGACACTGTAGCGGAACTGCTCAAAATATATAAGAGGTTTGCTATATATGGTGCTTGAGGGGAACCGGGGGTTCCTTCCCTCTTGATTAATCCCGACCTATGATATTGAAAAGGCTGTTTACAAATCTGAATAATTGTAGTGAGGGTTATTGTGGTAATTGCCTCTACTAATCAGGGTACTCGCCCACAATCACGCTAGATCTCCTCCCTGTTCGGTGGTAGTTGCCGTCCGGATGAGAACCCACATGAATCGATCGTTTCAATAGTTTCAATTCACAGGAATCGTTTCCATCTGCCCATCCTCATCCATCCTACGGTGCAGTAGAAGAGAGAGAGACTGATGATTGCGGGGCTCCTTTTCAGAACGGCAGCACGCGAGCCTTGGAGGCCACAGAGGCATCAACGGAGGCACGCACGAGAGAGGCCGTGGCAGCACAGGAGGAGCGAAGCTGCTGCCGGTCGGGCTTGACATGCCGGCAGGGCGCTTTGGCCGTCATCGATGTTGCCTGTGCACTTCGGTCGTCGGCGGCGGCAATGGATGACTGCTAGATCTCAAAGTACTAAATTACCCTTTATCAATTTAAAAAAGATAAAAATAAGTAGTATCAGGTCCACATTATTTGGTACCGGTCCACAATTTAAAAGTTCCTTTCATTAGGTTCCTCCTAAGTTTTAACTGTTAGATCTCATCAAACGAACGGTTACTATTAATTTCAAGCACCATAGAATTCCTCAATATATAATACTCCCGTCGTCTCACAAAAGTGGCATTCTACTTTTGTCTTAAGTCAACTATCTTAAATTTGGCCAAATTTATCGGTAACAGTATCAATAACTATGACACCAAGGCATAAAATGAAATATATTTCACAATGAATCCAATGGTACTATTTTTACTCTACAAATATCGGTACTTTTTCATCAAAATTTGATCAAACTTCAAATGGTTTTCAGTCGCAAAAAAAAAACTTCAAATGGATTGATATTAAGATAAAAGTAGAATGCCATTTTTTCTGGAGGAGATAAGTAGTACAAATCATGCAATCAAAATCATCATACTTTAACTCCAAAAGAAATCAGTTATAATTTTTGACATTGCAAACTGGATTACTAAGACTTTCTTTTGACACCAAATTTAAATAAGCATTACAAAACCTGTGCTCATTCCACCAAAGTTAGCACCAAGCACCCTATCCTCCTCCCATCTACAATGATAGGTCGTTGTTCACCTCGATGTCGCGTGCTGCCTTGAGCCATATGGGCTTGCCATTCCCCTCACCATTGCGCTGGTTCCTAGGCTTCTAGCCAGGTCCAAGATCGTTGTGATGAGGTGAATCCTGCAATTATCGGGAAAGATGAAAGGGATGGAAGGAAGAAGATTAGGAAGAAGATCATAAGAAGGGACGAAATGGGGCCAGATAGCCAGTGTAATAGCATGTTTGGACTTTGGAGTAGCTTCATGGTAGTGCTGCTTATGGTCGTAGCCAGTTCATGCTAGCAAAGAGCGGTCAAGGTCAGGGAGAGAGGGAGAAGCCAAACCAACGTGAGTATCGTTAATGTCTTTTGAGAGCGCAGACAACCCCGAAAACAACACAAATTGACGCGCTTACTCAACTAGTTCATGGGGCGCGTGTTTGTACTCTTTCCTTTTTTTTTGCGGTGGAGTTTGTACTATTTCCTTAACTTTGATAAAAAAAATTCATACGACAAACAACCATAAAGTTAGACCAACTAAAACCACAAAAAAATTATTTCTTAAAATATCAAAGCGAACATTCAAATATACTATCTTCGTTCTTTTATTGGTGGCGCCCATCAAATAAAACAAACGAAAGGGATTATGCTGCAAAATTCTTCCTCGCAACAAAATGCAGTAAAATTCACAAACATTCAACGAGCTAAATTATTCCGGTCCCTGTTAAAAAAAAATATTCCGGTCCCTGCTCAAACAAAAAGCCTGTTCGGTAGGCTGCAGCTGCGGCTACGGCGGTAAAAAAATAACTGCGAACACTGTAGCGACTGCAGAAATAATGTAGCAGCTGCAGAAGAAATAACTGAAACACTGTACTACTGCAAAACAGCCGCTGCAAAGCAGCCAAGCGAACAGGCGAAAAAATTATTCCGGTCCTTTGGGCCTATGGCTCATTGCCGATGAGATGGCGAGCAACGGAGCAATCCATGTGCATAGTCAGGCTGTTCGGCAGGCTGCGGCTGCGGCTGCAGCTGCAGAAAAATAACTACGAATACTGTAGTTGCTGCAAAAACACTGTAGCGGCTGCAAAAAAAATAACTGAAACACTCTAGCTGCTGCAAAGAAGCGGCCCCAAAGCAGCCGCGAACACTATGAGTGGAACAAAACGAAATTTTCCGTCCCTTCCACGAATACGGCGTCGCCCCCGCCGTTCCGCGCTACCTTTCTCGTGGGGCCATGGCGCTCGCCGCGGCCGCGCGGTCCCGCCGCCTCTCCGTCCATCTCTTCAGCCGCCTGCACCCCGCTCTCCCCCACCTCCTCAGCCCCCACTGCTCCGGCGACCATCCTTCGCCCTCTTCACCGCCGCCCCCTTTGCGGCCACCCCACTTCCCTCTCCCCCACCAATCATCCGGAACGGCTCAAACCCTAAACCTCTTTCCCTTCGGCATCCACCTCCCAGGCGCCGGGCCGTTCCGCCGCGGCTTCTCCTCCTTGCCTTCCTATCGAGTGCCTGACGCCGGCGCCGTCCTCACCGACGCCGCTGATGCCGCGGTCGCCGCGGCTCCCGCGAGCTTCCCCGGAGAGGTGGCC
>LAPY01000676.1:41761-53715 GCA_000970635.1 Eragrostis tef
ATATATATATATAATCTGTCCATAATACTACCTCCATATAATTATATATGACGTTAGGACAGTCTGTTAGTTCAATTTTGGACTAATCATCATGTCCTAAAGTCATATACTGAAACAGAGATAGTAGTTACTATGGCTGTCACATCAACATGAGGAGATATGTACTCTGTCCATAATAGTTATTTAAATGTACATTATTAATGAACTGGGCCTTCCTCTGTTGGTTAAGGGCGTGGATTTACATTCTGTCCGCAACTTTGTGTCTTCTTTGATGCGAATTTGGGTGCCCATTTCTTCTTTATAAAATATCCATGTAATTCCACCTAGGTTGTTACTTTCTTTAGGGTACATTCATTAAAACCCCCATAAAAAAACCTCTATTTTTTTCTACGTGCAATCAAACGTTTGATGAAAGATTTCAGTTGGATACCTTGCAAGCGGCAAAACACGATGCACAAAGCTTGTGGTCATGAAAAGAATAGATGTGATCTGTTGCTTTGTTAAGCTAACTTGCAATTATATATAGAAAAATTAAAAGCATAAACATGAAGTTGCGTGTTAAATGTTACTATTAGGAGACTTAAGTGCCTTATTATTTTTGGAGCCTGGTGCTGCTGGCAGTGGCAGTGTAATAGGCGTCTATTGATGCTAGACCGCGACAATGCAACTTCCTGTGAACCTCCCACATTTTCCCAATCTTTTCGCAAATGATAAACGCTGGACGGGCGGTTGGGTCTTGTTTAACGTTTAGGCTGTTTACTCGGAGTTTAGACGGCGTCTAAACGATTCGATGGTTTTGTACTGTAGCTCTCAAATCAGAGCTAAATAAGCAGTCGAGCATTCAAATCAGAGCTCCTGTCCTATAGAGATAAATTTGACATTGGCGTATGAGGGAGGAAGCAGAACAGCAGGTAGGGCTGGCGGCAGGCAGGCTTGCAGCAGACAGTTGCAGCTTGGAGACGACGACGCCACAGGCTGGACGACACCTGGGCTAGACGACAACAACACCACGGGCTGGGACAGCATGGCCACAGCGTGGAAGAGAACGCGACTGCACAGTGGAGCAGAGGGCACATGAGGGATGCAGCTGGGCTTCGGCGGTGTGCGTGCGCTCCAGATCCAATTCTTTGCGGCGGCATGCGATCAACCGAAACAACCGAGCAGCCAAACCTAGTCTGGTTCTTAAACTTGGGCCGAAATTTCCCTTTCCTGGCCCGCCAAACATGCCAATTTCCCGCTCTCGTTCAATTTCAGCTCCTGCTCACTTCATCAAATCCTAAACATGCGACAGTCAGGCCTGAATGGTGTTTTTGACCGTGTAATACCGTTCCGGCCTTTTTTTTTCCGTGTTTGACCGTATAAACGGGTCAACCGTTTAGTCGACCGACCAGGGGGTAAACTGCATGGTAGGCCATCGCCTACCGTTTAGAGGCGTCTAAATGGCCGTTCAATGCCGTTTAGGAAAACTCTGATTTGTCCTATGACCATAACCCTAGTAGCCTTGCCTCTCCCATGGGCTCAAATTCGTTGCACTTGGAGACAAAATCTAACATCACTGGTACAAAAGCTGACCCATCTGCCCGAACCCAACCAAGAAACTGACCATAAATAATTGATCACTAAAGCAACCGTTTAAAAGAAAATCACAGAAAGATGTAAAGCAAAGTTGAGTGTAGTAGATCAGGTTGGGGTGTGCGGTTCCCCAGATGTTAGGGGATGCTATTATGGGATTGAACCAGAGAGGCATAGGAGGTAGGAGTATTGGTTTGCGTGTTTTTGCTGAGATAGAGAGAGAGCCGAACGGGAAGGAGAGAAGCGGATGAGGGCAAGATGAGATAAGGATGGAATAACAACAATATTCTAAGGATTGGTCTTATGTATGGAAAGAGTTGCTTGTATGCTTACGCCTATGGAGTTGAGTTTGAGCCACATCTTGATATAACTGCTTTGCCTTCACCATTCACCCTTTTTTTGTCAGACACTAATTTGGCATTGGGTCAGTTAGGCTCAGCCTTGATTCTAACTTTTATTCTGGAATAGAAACTTACCTTTAGTGGTTTCAAGCAGCTTCTGTGCATCTTGACTACATACCAGATTGTAGCACGTCACCTATTTTTCCAAAGAAATAGAGATCTTGCCCTCTTTTTGAGTTCTTTCAACTATTGCATTTGGCCTAAGAGCTTTAGTGACAATTTCACATTTTTGGCAAGCAGTCTTTGATTCAGATGGTGCACATATCAGAACACGTAGGCCTGTATAGCACACTAATATTACCAGCATGGTTAATGTATTAAATATCATTGGAAGTTTGGATCTGTAGATGAATATATCTTTCTCATACAAAGCAAATCAAAGTAATAGATGTCGCTTGCTTATTTTTCAAAACCAATTCTGATAAAAATATTGAAAAAGTCAGGTCACAAGATTCTCAAAGAAGCACTACTTATCGTGGCATGATTTTCTCATCCTTGTCAGTACTCATCACTGGTAGCTTGATTTTGACTTGGCTATGCTAAGTCGGTCAGAGATCTTAGTTCCATGAGAATTAGCTCGTTAGGTATCCGTTTTGAATGGTAGTTCAACTTCACCCCTGACATAATAACACTGCTATTATCTTATCTCATTGTATGTTGCTTTCAGTGTATTTTAAATATTAATGCCATTTTTTCTCAAAAACAAATATTAAAGACAATTCACAGATGCCTTCTCTGTTTGCATCAGAAGTACTGTGACATATTTTAGCCCAAGGCTTGCCTTTAGTTTACAATTGTGCTGCATTGCCATCTTACACTTTCTTATTTTGCAGCTTGATTTTGCTGTACTAAAATACAAGAATCAAAAGCTTGCGGAGCAACTGGAAGTGCACAAATTCGAGTTCCGTGCTCTCGAGAGTAAATTTAATGATTTAAGAGAGAAGCAGAGAACACATAATGAAACACTTGTCCTGGTGAAAAGTTCTTGGGAGCGAGTAAGTTATTTTTAACCCTATGCATGTTACGATAATAAAATTTGTTTTAGCTAGTTTGCTCAAATTTGGTTACTCGAACAGCTTGTAGCAGATCTTGAGTCGGTTTCTCTGTGCAAAAGCAAATCTGCACATTCGGACTGCGGTATAGGGCCCAGCAATGTACAGAAAGGTATTAAGCTGTCTTTACTTCTATATATCAGAACTGCTGTTGTCCTAGAATGTTACATGGAGTGCCAAATTGTTTGAGGATTCCTTTTTTGGCCTATATTGTTGCGTATGTCTATAAATAAAGCAGTGAACTAGCAGCTTCGGGAAACCTTTTTATTTGAGTTGTTCATTGAAAGTTATTTTGGGACAGAGTTTTGCATGCTTGGCTGCAGGGCTTGCTGTTAGTGGCTTATGATTTTTAGCAACTAAATTATTTATCCTAAATAGCATAACTAGATACCCTTTGCTGTTCTGTGTTGTCTACCCTTGATTTTTTTTTTTATAAAAACTTTATCCTTGATATACATATAACTCTTGCTTGTCAGATAGTACATGCATGCCCATAGACATGGATTTTTTGAGACGACTTTTAGAGGCTGGGGCTACAGAAAGTTCAGGTTGTTCTCCCAGTTGCCTTCTGGGAAATGATATTCCTCCTGAACAATCATCAACTGTTAATGTTCTGCGGAAGATTTTTCTTCCATCAAGTGATCTGTGGCATGCAAACAATGATTTTGCTTCTGCTGCTTTCACTAAATTGCCAGAAAATGGTATGTTCTTATTTTCTGTTGTATTGCATTAACATGTCATTTATGTTGCCTAAATTTTCCTTAATTCTCCATGCACCATAGAACACAGCAGGCAACTGCACAGTGCTACCAGCGACGTGTTATCCAAGCTTAATAAGGTGATACAGACAGTAGATGATCTTCACTTGAAACACAGGCAGTTATCAGAGAACTATCAAAAGGAAAGAGACTTGACTGCTTGGAACAGAGCTGAACAGAAACGTCTGAAAGGTATTTATATTCTTTCTATTGAGTTATCGGTTCAAAACTTGAATAGCTTTTATATTCTTATTTGTTGAAATCAGTTCTACAATCTTATGATTTTCTGTTGTGTACCTTTAATTGTCAGATATATACTAATATGAGCTGAAATCAGTCAAGAAAGCCTTGTGGGAAATTATATGATTTGACATTACCAGTTACCTATTTTCGTACTGTGCCAACAACAAACCTTTTTATCCCAAGCAAGTTGGGGTAGGCTAGGGATGAAACCCGCAGAAACCAACAAGAGAGGCAAACCAAAAATAGAAGAAAGAAAATAAAACTGTTGATACCAATACTGTATTTTATTCTATTTTTGCTACCCAGCAGTGGTATAGAACCAAGGTAAAATTAACCCAGGCATTTTATGTACCTTTTCAAGAGGAGTTGACCAGTGCTGTGGCGAAGTTGAAAGAAAGCAAGAACAAATTGGCGGCACTGAAAGCACAGGGAGACAATAAGCAAGGGACTCCGATCCTTGTTCCCGCACTTGGAAACAAAAATGCAACTGTCGATAAGGTCAGAGATAAACAAAGAGAACTGCAAGATCTTGAGGCTACCCACAAGGAGTTAACGGTAATAGAAAGTTCGTATTTTCAGAGCTTCAAACTATTGTCTAGACGAGTATGAATTTAAGTTTGACAAATGCTACTCTAACCAGGAATTGATTTCAAAGCGTTTGGAGGAGATTAAAAGACTGCACAAAGAGAGAATTGAAATTTTGAACAAGTTAGCGACTTATCAGGTTTGATTAACCAAATTTCTCTAAAGACAACATTGTTGTTCCATACTTATTGTTGTGTGGTTGAGTGCCATACGTTGTAATGTCACTTACCCATTTTGTACTTCTGGGTTTGTCGTTCTCAGAATATATTGACGGATTTCAAAAGCATTCGTTCTTCCAAAGCTTTTCAGCTTGTTAGTGACCAGCTTCAGAAGTCACAAGCAGAATTGAATCACTACCGAACATTGGTAGAGAAGTTACAGGTAGTTACTGGTCAATAGATTGGTATGACCGTATAGCTAGCGTGTCTCCTTAAAAAAATTTCTTTACTTAAACTCGAGTTGCGGTGTTTCAGGTTGATATGGATAGCTCTGTTTGGCAAGAAAGGCAATGCAATCTAAAAGTTGATCTGGGTGAAATTCCCCAAAAAGTTTCTTCATACTGTGTGTCTAGAATTGCTGATCTCGAAAAGGATATGCAGAAACTATGTAATGAAAAAAATATGCTGGTGTTGAAACTTGAAGAAGCTTCACGGGAACCTGGTGCTGTAATTACTGCGCTTGCTTAAAACAGTTTTCCATTGGGCCTAAGTAGTAAATACTGAATTTTCCTCACATCAGGTCGGAATCAAGTTATCTCAGAATTTAAGGCTCTAGTGTCATCATTACCTAGGGAAATGGATGCAATGCAAAGGGAACTATCCAAACACAAGGATGCATCCCTAGAGTTGCATTCTTTGCGGGCAGAAGTTCATTCACTTTCTGGTGTCCTGACGAGAAAGGTAAATATCATGCTACTGGCTTGCACAGTCAGTTCATAAGTGTTAAGATGTTGATATACTGATGTGCCAGTTTTTATATTCTGTTTTATAGGAACAGAAAATTGAAGAAACATCATGTAAATCTGCCCGTGCTGGATCTGATATATGTGAACTTCAATCTACGGTAACCTTTTTTCCCCATCTGATGGTTTTTTTTCCCTCGAACACGCAGGAGAGCTGCGTATCATTATATTAAGAAGGAGTAAAGGGCAGAGCCCATACAACACACACACCCTAAAAAATTAAATTACATTCGCGCCTTTTACAAACACAAAAACGACCTCGACCCAAAACTTCGCTAATCACCTGGGAGGGGGGCCATCAGGAAGGAGATTCCTTTTGCCCCGGCCATCTCCCATAGCCTACGCTCGTCTCCAGCCTGCACTAAAGCACCTGCAAGACTAGGCGCGGTGCCATCAAAAACAGATCGGTTCCTATGATTCCAAATAGTCCAAGCACCTAGAATTACAAGGGAGTTTAGACCTCTCCGCATCAACCCCCCTACAGCTTCACTTCCATGTCTCCACCAGTCCATAAAACATAACGTCTGTGGTTGAGTAAGATCCTGAAGGCCAACCTGCCGCAGGAATTTCAGACTATACTTCTACACAAAACACAATGGGTTTCTTTAGATGGAACCATGGGAAAGTTGCCTGGCACAGGCAGAGCTCCCAGGCATTCAATTTTGGGCGCCTGGTGCTCAGATGCAGTTGCCTGGCCCAGGCAGTTTGTCAGGTCTTCATCCATACATGACTAATGTTCTTGACTTTTTGTATTTGATGAACATAAATGAAAAAGTACAGTACCGTGAGACCAGCATGGTGATACGCAACACCATGGGGAAGGGTTTCTTCCAATACAGGGTCTAACCCAGCAGGGCACCTCCTCAAGGCTTCAATGGCAGAAGCGGCATCTGAAAACTCTGAACCAACAGAACTAGATCCAACAGAGGCTAATTTCAGGAACTTAGCAACATGTCTTGCAGTTGACTCACAACCTTTACGACTGGAGCAAAATAAAAGCACAGAATGGCCCTGCAGAACAATCTGGGAGGGGGAAAAAAGTAAATTTATCTATTTCATAGAATCTATGGTGGGGACCGGTGAATAACTGGAATCTGGAACATAAACTGTGTGTACTCAACTTACCTCGTTACACAATTCCACTATGTGATCTGGATCCTTGCCACTCGTGCTGAATCTGATATATGTGAACTTCAATCTGTGGTAACTTTTTTCCCCATCTGATGGAGTGATGGTCTGCCTGTATATCTGTTCTGTTTCTTTTTTCTATTTCATCTCTAGTCTTACTCCAACTTGCTTGGGATTAAACATCTTTGTTCTTACTGTTATGTATACCTTCATAACCAGTTAGTATTTTTCTATAGTGATTAAAGAAGGTACAATACTTCAATCTGTGGTAACATTTTGTGTGGCTAATAATACGATTTATACCTTCAAACCTATTTAATATTTTCCGTAGTGATTGAGGAAGGTGCAAGGATGCACTAGCAGGATTTGTTTACCTCAGTGTTGTTTATAACATATCAAATATGGCAGGTTCGCGATCTAAAGGAAAATACTCAGGAGCTTAAGCTGTTTTTGGAATTGTATAAGCACGAGTCTTCTGATTCCAGGTAGTTTTATCATATTTCATAATCCCCGCTCAATATTTCGCAACTTATGCTAAGAGTGACAGTTCTGAAGAGAGGACTTGTTTTTTTAATGAAACATTTTGAATTTAAAGCTGTTGTAACAAGTTATCTGTTTATGCATATTGGACCTTCTTGGTTTCCTTGCTGAACCTGACCTAGCCCTGCTTTTGGGCAATGCAAGAGCTGCACAAAAGGCTAGGCAAGGAGACATTGTGTTTCATTACTCTGCTATCATGCTATGCATTGCCAGATTTTTTTTTAGCTTGCCAAATACCAGTGCACAGAATGCATGCATTGCCAGAATTTTTTTTTTATAAAAAAATCAGCCTCAGTGTGAGACTGCTAGTGCGCCCGGCACATGCACGCCCCAATTCAAAACTATGGTAGCATGCAGCGGACCCACCTGTCAGCCAGACAAGGGCACAAGTCCAGATTCCCAGCAGCAGCTTTTCCCTTCTGTTAACTTCCCGTAGCTCTAGGCGCTCACCTTGTTAGGTCAAGGAAGCATTTTCTTGCTGCTTCAAGTTAGCTTGCCTAGCAAAGCAAGTTTCTGGAGCTGCTACTAAACACATATTCTTGCTTAGCAAGGAGAGGCTAGTCTGGACAAAGGATCCAAATGGAGCCATCAACACTTCTAGCTCATCCATGACTCCCATCTTTTTCCTAATGATCGAAAAATCTATGTAGCATTTGAATATGGTCTATTGGCAACTTCATTTATTTTGAGGGAAGGAACTTCTGCTATGTTTACAAAAAGCGGATCTTTCTGTAGGACACTGCAAAAATGTGGCTTTGTCTCTTAACACGTTGCAAAACTCAATTTAGTTGTAGGACAATGAAGTTGCGGCTTTCGTAGCAGGTGAAAATGCTCTTATCTATTTTTTTTTATCTCAATGCGCAAGATGTATTACAACTTGAAATTTAACACCAAGATATACAGCTACATTTTACACGTATGTGTTTTTGTATGGAATTTTCTTTGATTTTTTGCATAGTTTGGTCTAATAATTAATTGCTTTTTCATTGACAAGTTATGCAAACAGTGTATCGTTGTGAAAAATCTCAACTTGTAATGTATCTTGCTTGATTGATCAGAGCCTTTTCCTCTGCTGTAGTATCCTAGAGACGAAAGCCGCAACTTCTTAATGTCCTGCAGTTAAAATCAAGTTTTGCAGTGTATTGGAGAGGGCACCACATTTCTCCAAGAAACTTTTTTGCCTTTACATAACCTTGCTACTCTTGTGGCAGACAGCTGATGGAATCCAGAGACAGGGAACTTTCTGAATGGGCCCGAGTCCATGTTCTCAAATTTTCTCTTGATGAAAGTAAACTAGAGCAGCGTGTAATTGCAGCCAATGAAGCTGAAGCAATGTCTCAGCAGAGACTAGCAACTGCTGAAGCTGAGATTGCTGAATTAGGGCAGAAGCTAGAGACTTCTAGAAGGTATCTCATTCATGTGTCTATCGATACACTGTTCCATCTAGTTGTTAGAGATGCATTCTGAACAGAAAATTTACTTGTACCTTTTATACTGAGTGGTCTCAAGATTGTGGAAATAGAATGGGTGGGCATATTTTGTTTTATAATAATTCAAGTAAAATGATATCAAATGTTGTATTTTTTGGCTCAGAGATCTAGCGAGACAGTCTGATATACTGAAGTCGAAACATGAAGAATGTGAAGCTTACTTGTTGGAGATTGAGGTGTGGATCTTCTGTACATGCTATATGCTATGTACTATTTGAGCACTTATTTTTGATCAACTAGATGTCAAATTTTTTACTTGTTATTACAGAGTATTGGCCAAGCATACGAAGACATACAGACACAAAATCAACAATTGCTACAACAGATTATTGAAAGAGATGATCACAATACCAAGGTGATTCTTGATCCTCAACACTATTGTTGTGACTCATGTCATATTTTGCTTGAATGCATAGCTGTTTAGAACGATTCTGTTCACCATGCTTAGTCAGTTTGTGCAATTATCCTCACACCCCTGTGGACGGCCTAGTGCCCAATTATCCTCACACCTCCTGAAGCAGCAAGAGAAACAATTTAGGAGAGTGATTTGAAGGAATGAAATAATTGAGAGGAAGAATAAGGAATGGTATAATCTGATGGAGAAGGACTCCCCACAGTTACGGAGAACAACTGGTTTGGGTTAGTCACTGGGGGTGGAGGGCAGCCGGTGAATTCAGCGGGAAAAGGGCTTGCTCTACCTGATCTTGTGGTGACTAGGTTGCCTCTCATTTAAGGTTTCAGTATACTAGGCTGTTGGTGTGGTAATAGTATTTGACTGGGTTGTCTAATATGGGGCCAAAATGGTTTATTAGTCAATCTATTTGGGAACCTTTTGGACACAAGGTTGATATCTTGCCAGCGATTCCATGCATTAAAGATGCCATCAATGGTTCTTGAATTTTACACTGGTGCTTCTGGTGCCACCTTTTGGAGTTGGACATTGCTGACTTAGAGATTTTGTAAGTTTCGGGAACCGGGATGATTTGTGAATTAGGAACAATGGTTAAGGAATGCGTCTGCATTATAATTTGTGCGTTCAAATAAATTGAAAATATTCTATAAATAAAAATAAATTAAAATTCTAATGGAACCCACCAAAGTGGCAGTACTTTAGCTGTTTGTGATGCTAACTGAAGCAATATACTTCATTAATGTGTTTTTAGCTGAAATCTCTTAGCGTAAATTCAAGTGGTGGATGTTTACCAGCGGAAATAGTGGCAGTTTCATGGAGCTGTAGTACTTGCTGACTTCGCGAATATTGATATTTGGGCTAACAAAGCAATTTTGCTATCTGTAAGTTAAGATTGAATATCAGTAAAAGAAGGTAATAAAAAAGGGCACATTAGTGCCTATTAGCCTTACTGGAACACACCCTAGAAATGTTGTGGTTACGATGATTTTGTTAAAAGAAATGAACTAGCATTTTTTTATTCACAGATTGGAATACTCAAGGTTACCAGTGCAGTACATTTGAAAATGTGCTAGTTCTCCTGGGCTTTTGTTTACCAGGAGCCCTGCAAAAAAATGTCGTTTCCTACCCAAAGTTTTATTTAAATAATCTGTGATGCCTTACCATCGGCCTGTTCGGTTGGGCTGATTTGGCTGGGGGCTGGGGCTGATTTCTATCTCAAATACTGTAGCAGCCGAACGAGTTACTGTAGCGCGTGAGGAGAACCAGCCCCAGCCCAGCCAAAAACGATCATCCGAACAGGCCGCATATATGCAAGAATAGATAAGCGACATAATTGACTTTGTTTTTTTGTTATAAAAAGTTGGTGTGATATTACGTTGGAGTTGTACTGGGTTAAGTTCAGAAAACTGCATTGCACAGTTTAATGAACTTGAGGGTCAGACCTAGATGCTTTAGAACATATTAAGCTGTAATAAAGACAAAAAGTTTCATTAGTTGGAGTAACATTCAGCTACTAATTTGTGATGCAGCTTTTCATGGAGGGTGTTAAAGCAAAACAGTCGCATGATGCTTTGCAGTCAGAGGTGCTCTCTTTGCAAAGAAATTTGCAGCAGGCAAGCACTTTGATGGACCTGTACAACCAGAAAATTGTCCGTTTAGAGGACCAGGTTGGTGGGACATCAATGATACAACAATCCTATACCATGCTAGCTAGGGAGCTTAATCCTTTTTCCTTAAAAATTTCCAGCTAAGAGTTTGGTCAGACCGGGCAAGGAGACTGGCTGAGGATGGAATGCAGCTATCTATTTCTCTGGGCAATTCTCAAAGCAAGTTGGTAGGTATGCATGGAGAGGCTCCAAAGCTAAGGCAGTCGATGGATGACATACAAGGGAAGGTTGGAAGCAATCGACTGGAAGTTGCTGATCTGCTTATTGATCTAGAAAAGGAGAGGTGATTTATCAACAAACCTCCTTTTCTCTAGCAATTAGTCTCATAATATTTAGCCTGACAAGGTTAGTTGTAATCTCAGGTTTAGTAAGAAGAGAATAGAAGATGACTTAGATCTGATGTCAAGTAAGGCTAGCTCTCTTAAAGCTAAGGCAGATAGATCAACAGTCCTGCAAAAGCTTCACCATGAGGTTAAGGAGTACAGAGGAATTCTTAAATGTGGTGTCTGTCATGAGAGGCAGAAGGAGGTAGTGTGACTTTGCTTCCTTACAATATAAATCTACCACAGTATGGGCTTCCCCTACTGTATTTCCCTAAAAAAAAACACTTAATCTAATAGCATATCTTTCCTGATTGTAGGTTGTGATTGCCAAGTGCTACCATCTCTTCTGTAATCAGTGCATACAGAAGTCACTCGGTAACCGCCAGAAGAGGTGTCCATCTTGTGGACTAAGCTTCGGGGTTAATGATGTGAAACCTATCTACATTTGAAACAGAAGCTTCAATCTTCTGTACAGGCATCTTGGTCAAGCTGCTTGTGCTAACTGATTACTGAAATGCACTAGATGACCATGTTGGTTCTATTGGAGATGTAACATAAGCTTTCTTAGCTTGTACAACCAAACATTTGCAGGTGCCTCTCTGGCATACAAAATGCCAGTGTTTGCTTCCTGCGCGTTTTGTAAAGTCTTTGCCCTGCCCAAGCAGCTAGGATAATTTGACTGTGTCATCCATTCAGTTCTTTCGGGAAGATCCAAGAAATAGGGATTAGTATTTCCCGCCATAGTGAGCAATGTAAAATATATAGCTTTAGTTAGCTTTATTGATGTAGCTGACAATAAGAATCGTATAACTTCGTATAATG
>LAPY01000676.1:113690-140799 GCA_000970635.1 Eragrostis tef
CAGCTATTCTTCCTCTGGTGTCACCGTGAGGACAGAGGACAAGTCGGTGTACAGGGCAGACTATGTTATGGTTTCTACAAGCCTGGGTGTCCTGCAAACCGATCTCATTCAGTTCAAGCCCAAGCTACCTGTCAGTTCCTATCCTACCTCCATCAACTATATACTCTGTCTCAGTTTTTTTTTTGTCAACAATTTTTCATGTCTGTCCCAGGCATGGAAGATTCTGGTGCTCTACCAATTCGACATGGCCGTGTACACCAAGATCTTCCTCAAGTTCCCCAAGAGATTCTGGCCTGTAGGGGAAGGAAAAGAGTTCTTCCTCTACGCGAGCCGCAGGAGAGGTTACTACGCAGCGTGGCAGGTACACAAAGCATCAATACTGTCATTGTTCCGTTCAAAAAAATACTGTCATTGTTAGCCTGTAAGCTGATGGGCAGGCACAAGTCAATCAAATTATGAATGAATACTAACATTTTGCAACAACACTCAGGAGCTTGAGAAGCAGTATCCTGGTGCCAACGTCCTTCTTGTGACCGTGACTGACGAGGAGTCGAGGCGTATTGAGCAGCAGTCGGACAACCACACCAAGGCAGAGATCATGGAAGTGCTGAGGAAGATGTTCCCCGGCGAGGACGTCCCGGATGCCACCGACATCCTTGTCCCCAGATGGTGGTCTGACAGGTTCTACAAGGGCACCTACGCCAACTGGCCAGTCGGTGTCAGCCGCTACGAAGTCGACCAGCTTAGGGTGTGATACTAAAAATCTTTGATTTTGTGCTCCTATATATGCCGCTAGTCTGATTTTTGACACCCTATTCCTAGCTATGAAACTTACTTTGAACTTTGCGTTTTTTGGTTTTTTCCTGCACTCTTCTAGGCACCGGTTGGGAGGGTATACTTCACCGGAGAGCACACCAGCGACAAATACACTGGCTATGTCCATGGCGCTTATCTTTCAGGTCTTCAACTACCCTTGAGCTTGCCAAGATTTCTAATGTTATAAGCATTTCACTTACCGCGTCAATCTTCATTGTATATTTGTTGACAGGTATTGATTCTGCTGACATTCTCATCAATTGCGCCCAGAAAAAGATGTGCAAGTACCATGTCAAGGGCAAGTATGACTAGAAGGCATAAGCTCCAACAAACATATCCTCTGTTGTACCAATGAGAACTTTTTACCTATGGATGTTCATTTATAATAAAGTACTCCCTCTGTTCAATGATACATGTCATTCTAGCTTTACCCATTTTTTTCAAATTACATGTCATTCTTATTTCCCAATGCACCTTTCTCTCTTTCCATTACAATATTCTCTCTTTCCACTACACCTCTATCTCTCTCCTTCTCGTTTTCAGTGCACCCATATTTTTCACTTCTCCTTAATTTCCATGTCCAACCCTATAGTGACATGTAAAAATGAACAGAGGGAGTAGATAATAGCCATGTGTTGGCATGTCTTTTCCTTGCTACAATATGGCGACTGATTTATAAAGCTTCAATGTGTTGAAACCGTGGGTCTCGAACAAAGAAAACCTCCACCGCGGTCGGTGCTCTGAGCGGAGTTTAATAGGGGTTGGTACAATTGTTGACCAAGTCAACCAGGGACTCATTTACTTCATTACTAGATGAATTTCCCGCGCGTTGTCGCGGGATTTTAAAGACAAATTTAGATGGCCATTCAGTGAAAGGGTTTTAATGGAGCATGTAATAGTTCATGAATAAAGGATATGTAACAGACACAAAAATGCTGACGGGATGAGGATAAAAGAAATTAAGATCCATAATGCATGAAACAATATTATATTGAATGTACGTGCTTCACCAGTAGAGTGCACACTAATTACGATCCAAAGAAAGAATTTTATTTGTGTAAATAAAGTACAATTGCAAGAACTAAATGGCATTATCTTATTTCCTATCAGTGGAAGGGAAAAGGCTTGTGTACATCTGGTTTTTCTCTTTGTAACCCCCGGTCTGAAAAAACTGAAGTGAGACTATAAGGGTCAGCAGTGACAGCAAGGAAGAGAATTTTGCACCTGCGTGTTGTGTAGATGAATCCTAAGCAACATGGTATGTTATATTTATTTGGAAACAATGTATGCGTTGAATTTGATAAAAATGCAAATGTAAATCTATAGGGTGAAATTAAGAGAGCAGTCAAATGTAACATGTTTTTCACGATGAACTATCAATCTATTTTGCACCGTCTCTTGATCATGAACATTTCACCTTGACTCTTGAGCACCTTTATTATTGTTCGGTGAATTAATGGACAACAATAGAACACTAAAGAGAAATAAGTTTGTAAATAACCTATAAATTCATGACACTACTAATTATTAAAACAGATAAGAAAATATTGGACGGGTTATACCAACGTGAAGCCACCTATCCAGAGTTTCAGACATCAAAGAAAAGAGCTAATGCCAAATGCCTCTTGGTTATAGTTAAAAATTTGCAATTCGAAAATAAGATAAGGACAAAACAATGTTAAAATCAGCATAGTATCTGACAATAGAAGAATAAAGAAGCAAATGAAAATCAAAAGAAAGCAACAGGAGAGGATAGTGCCAACAAAGCAACAGGAGGCAATGAAAATTTGACTACCGGCTGACTCTGGCTGACCAGATTGAAGTCTCCATTGACATTGCTAACGTTTGCCTCTAGTGACGATTTGTGTAGCAGAGGCACCAGACATGAACAGAGGGATCGAGGGAAAGGTCCAACCTTGTAGTTGTGTAAAGGTGGTTGGATATCCACCATGGTGATTTATGCGAGCATCAAAGGAGGTGTCCATCATTGTATAAATCGATGTGGAAAGCTGAAACAAAGCAAGGACACGAGCACTGAAACGATCCACAATCAAATCATGGCAGACAAATTAGAGCTGAGAAAAGAACATGCTTATATTCTAATGAAATACATTGGTGATTGTACTCAGCATCTGCCCAAAATGTTGTAAATTTTACCAGGGCTGGAGCACGGTTGGTCATTTTATATTGGGATACTATTGAGTGGAGAGGGATTACTACAGGATTAATGTCGCAGGATTAATGCCATCAACAGCATTAGTGTTTTTTTATTACAAAATGGAGGAGTACTAACGCACGGGCGTTTCTTTTAATTAGCCTCTCTCCTTGTGGCCAATTAGTGCATGGCGTAAATAATTAGGATGATGTGGTTGCATGAGAGTTGAGAGAAATAGGAGTTAAGACCTTTAGTTGGTTGCACTTATAAAGAAGATATAGATAGATAACCCACTAACTATTATAATTTTTATAAAGTTGTTCTAACGTTGCGCCACATCACCTCAATAGTTTGGTCCGTCCGATTTTCTCCAATTCACATATCATGGCCGTCCATGGAACTGTGCAAGTACTAACCAGAAACGCTACCTTCAGTAACCAGTTCCCTCTTTTCACGAAATTGCTGTAGTGACTCCACTTACCGACGCTCCCTTGCATGCCACGTGCATGCTGAAACTGCCTTCGTTACCGCAAAGTCAATACATTAATGTTTCAAATTCCTCTCTCATTCATATCTTTCCCTACCCTTTAGTCTGTCCTTGAACGTTTAGCATATCCTATGGCCAACATCCATGGATCAACAGAATTTGATCAGGATCGGCTTGCAACATGAGGGGATGTCGAATACAAGCAAGCGGTGATCAGCCTTATCAAGAACAAGTTCTTCGAATCATCGCCCATGGAGAGATTGTTGCTACCTCAGCTCGATGCCTACACTTAACACAATAATTCGTTCCTATGCTAAGGGCCTACTTCAGGTCTCTCTCTCTCTCTCTCTCTCTCCTCTCTTAATACAATGATACGCAACTCTCCTGTGTATTCGAGAAAAAAAAGTCTCTCTCTCTCTCATACATAACTTTCTCTCATGCGCAGTTTCATCAGGGAGATAGGGAGCACGGTATGTGTACTTCCCATTTCTCTCGTACATATTCACTCTTTCCAGTACACTAGTAAAAATGTACGTGCGACACGCACGCACGAATATTGTTCAACATGATATCACGGGCATGAAATTATTTCGTTGTACAATACAAGAAAATAAAAAACGTCTCCGACAAGGAAGTCATTTGCCAGGCTGATGACTTCATTGATTTTTAAAATAATAAAAGAAGAGCAATGAAAAACATTGGTTCAGTTAAAAAACATGTCCACTAATATAAATCAATTGTATGAAAAGAGGCAATAATGATCGTACAAAGATAATATTTAATTACAAAAGTTAACATGTTTCCAAAGTATCTTACACAATAAATTTTTCTAATAATATTTAATTATTACACAGTACCACAGTAACCAAAGATTCAACAGACTACTCAAATCTAGAGGAGCTCTTTCATGCCCATCCAAAATCCTCTTCAAAAACTCCTTCACATCAATATGTATGCCTTCTTCATATTCATTCGGCTCATACCTCAAGACGTCCAAGAGAAAACGCTTCCTGGCAACTCCTGTGTCCTGCATGTTCATGTAAATTACAGTTAGTTAGGATAAAGATGTTGATCATAACGAAATATGAAAATGGAAAAATCTACCCTGACATCCATTGATGGTTCAAAGGACCAAATCCAATCCATTCCAAGTTCGCATAATCCCTAGGACAAATGAGCCAGAATGTTTGCTACAATTTTTTTATAAAAAAACAAATCACAATTCCAGTGACATATTCATAGGGATGGGTTTCATGCAAAGTAGATGTGATAATCACTGATCAGTTTACACAGAAGTTTGCATAACCTGGTCGAATTGGTTTCCACATGTGATCAGATTAATTGCATTACTCTGCAATTAACAAGTCCTCTTTATGCAGAATGCTTTCTTGTATTCATATATTTAGAATTAATTTTACATATTTAATATATGGCACATTGGCACGTAAGAGATGTAATTTTATACAGAGTATGTAGCATGAGTTCCTTTTCCTTTCCATGAATGGAAAGTACCAATGCATCACTTTGTAGGATCATAAGAATTATGAACAACTTGACTACACCTTTTTATTAGAGATCATTGCACATCCCACAAGGTATGTATCTGACATTGACATGGATTGCCAAATGTTAGCATGCTCCCTGACACAAGATTATTAACCAACAAAGCTAGCAGCTTAAAAAGAATAACAATGCCTGCTGCCTCCATTACAGAAGGTATGGAGTCTTTATAGATTTATCCATAATTTCACTGAAAACCACAACTGATCCTCTTTATAGCTTTATCCTTAATTCTCACCTGATCGTTGTGGCCCTTGCTTCACCATTGATATATTGTATAGACTGATCACATACATAAAGAATATGGTGCAAAAATCTCAACCCAAAAAAAAAAATCTTGAAACATAGCATCAGTAGAAAATTAACCAAATATTTATTCATGATCTAGCCCTCCGATTGACAAATAAAGAGGGCATCGACAGCTGAAACAAGGAACCAGGTAGTCTTGTGTAGTGTTACATAACTTCAGTGTTCATAAATCATTTGCAGAATCCAATGAATGAGCAAGCAACAAGTACTCATGAATAATTAAGTAGAGGAACTCAGCTAATTGTTTACATGCGGCAAAAAAGATGCAGGCGGGTAGCTAGCTGAAATTTGCAATCGATTTACACTAACTGAAAAAGATATAGAGCCGAAACCTGCTGTTAAAGCACATCGATATGAGAGGATGCACGACAGCAAGAGGAATTTTAAATTTCTAATCAGTCATGGAAAAAGAAAAGCTTTTACCTCTGGAAGTTGTGTCTGAAAACACTGCAAGAATCCAACTCTAATCACTTGGCACAAGGAGCTCCGCAGAACGGATTGTACGGGGGCTGTGTCTGTATAAACAGTAAAATCAGACGATGGTTTATACCCATCTACGTACACAGGGTTTGCTCCTGAGCAGCCGCTTGGCCCGACGTCGTCCTCCCCACCAGCAGCCACACTCCGGGAACGACGTCGTTGGCTTGGCCGAGGACACGGTGCCTCCGATCCAGAGCTCGGCAAGGCCGCCGACTGCCCGTTTGTCGCGCCTCCTCAACTGGATCAATTTCTTCTTCGTCGCGCGCTCGGCAGCTCGATCGGGGACATGACCTGCTCACCCAGGAAAATTCACAAAATGAAAAACAAATTAGCATAGAGGAACGTCACCTGCTCCCTCTACGTGAAGGAAGAGTTGTGCGCCACCCCTTGATCCGGCTACCAGAAAGAAGAACGGAACCAAATCATAGTTTTAGAATGAAATCAAAAGGAAGGAAAGGTGGGAGAGATGACCAACACGTGAGATCGTGAGTAAAGGAAAGAGAGATTTTCCTGCGACACCAACACGTGAGATCGTGAGTAAAGGAAAGAGAGATTTTCCTGCGACACCAACACGTGAGATCGTGAGTAAAGGAAAGAGAGATTTTCCTGCGACACCAACACGTGAGATCGTGAGTAAAGGAAAGAGAGATTTTCCTGCGACACCAACACGTGAGATCGTGAGTAAAGGAAAGAGAGATTTTCCTGCGACACCAACACGTGAGATCGTGAGTAAAGGAAAGAGAGATTTTCCTGCGACACCAACACGTGAGATCGTGAGTAAAGGAAAGAGAGATTTTCCTGGGTCCTGATTTTCTCACGGAGGAAAGGAAATGAAAAGGAAAGACATGTGCATCGTCTAAAAAAAGGAAAGAAAAGGCTCGGTTAATATAAAAGGAAAGGGAACGCTGCGCCAAAGGAAACAGACTATTTTTCGCCTGGGTGCTGCGGCACCAAAGGAAACAAACCCGGCGGTCTCGTTGGGTGCTGCGGGCGGGTAGGCAGGTACTGGTGAGAAAAAAATTGTTTTTCGTTTGAAATGTTAAACTTTCTCTGTTGTAATCGTGTAGCAATGTGTTACATTCTCTGTAATGGCCCCACTTACTTAAAATCCAAGGATGGAGGTGGTAATCAAGCTGTAGATCAAAGGTGGGTATGAGGTTGGGTGGACAATATTTAGGTAAGCCAACAATATGTACACCATTCGTCTCTTATTAGTTTATTAGATAGATTAGATTAGAATCAAAAGCCGGGAGACAGGGTCAATATACAAAGGAAATTAGCATGCCCTCTTCATGCAGGTTATAGATGCGAAAGAGGAATGAAGCATTTAAGTTTTCTTTTTTTTTTTCCTTTGTTAAGAGGCTTATTGACTTCTCGCTGGTGACGGTGCAGTCATATCTAACTCTTCATGCAAATTACCGAGATAAAGATCTAACTATAAAAATTGAGGTAAGTAAAAACGTTCGGTTGAAAGTCACGGTTTCAGAACCTTCGTCTCTAAATTACTGTCATACATGATATCTGTCTTCTTTTCTCATGTGAGGATAATTTTCCAAAAAAAATCCAAACTTCACCATAATAACAAATGTCAGTCAGCTGCATCACTTCATTTATTTTCATTTCCCACTGCAACAAAAAAAAGCTTTCTACGATCTCCGCAGCAGTCACCTAGTTATTGAAAACGCTCTGACCCAGCATAGGAAGACTCGTCTTCGATCCGTGTCTCCATCTCGACAGGGTCGCTGTGTAGGAAAGTCCTCAAGGTACGTCGTTGATATTCTTTGTGTTTTGAACCACCGTCTGAACAGAGTCGCCGCCTCGTGTAACTAGTACAGCGACCGCAAAACCGTGCCGGCCACTTCGCGCTCGTGTTCATCACCCACCTACGCACGCCATTACAAGGGTAACCACGACCTCTGCTCTGCTGCCCCTCTCGCCGCCACCGGCCGGCCGCTCTCCTCTCACCCCATGGCCGACGCCGCTGCTGGGCTGCTGACAACGGAGACCCCCGCGAAGATGCGGGCCGTGCAGTACGACGCTTACGGCGGAGGCGCCGCGGGCCTCAAGGTAACCGCGCGCCGCCGACTGTCCTTTTCTTTTTATTTCATTTGTCCATTTTGGTTGAATCGGGAGGAAGCTTGTTCGTGGATGATCTGGTTTGTTGGTAAGCGAATTCGGTATTTCATGGCATGATTGTTGATTAACACGACCATTAACTAATAGCGATTAGATTGTGCGAATTCGTTGGTGAATACTTGAGTTCAAATGAAGGCACCCCCTGCGCCCCTGGTTGCGAATTGCAGCCAAGCAATCTGATTCTGCAAGCAGTGAGCATTTCTTGCTTGGACTTTAATGGTGGAACGACAAGTAGTGAATTCGTTTCTTGAACTATGCCATATATAGTCAAGTAGTCATAAAGAACAGTCTCTTTTAAGAGAACAAGAAAAGCTTAGGCCACAAAGATTAGTAAGATTAGATAAGCAACTGCCCCTTTCTCTCTCTTTTTTTTTAATTTTGAAAAGAGAATAGTCAAAACTAACCCAAATTTAGACCAGCGAAGTTAATTTGCATATTTCTCCAAAAGTCCACTGGGCTTTGTTGCTAGATAGTAGTTCACATATTTCTTTTCCTTTGAGATACGGTTGCTACAGAGTCAACAAAACTCGATCATGCTACTTGAAAACAAAGGAGTAAAATAAGTTTCTTTGTGTCTTTTCTTAAAAAAACAAGCCAGTCAATCGTTTCTGCTATGCCTCTATTGCAGCATGTGGAAGCTCCTGTCCCCTCACCGAAGAAGAGTGAGCTTCTGTTGAAGCTGGAGGCTGCAAGTATCAATCCAGTTGACTGGAAGATGCAGAAAGGGATGTTACGGCCTCTGTTGCCTCTTAGATTATCATACATTCCAGGTAGTAATCTTGATTTGATAGTCTCATTGTGGCCCATGGACCTTTTTGTACAAATCGATACTTCAGGTCAAATTTAAGATTTCAATTTGCATATAAAATTTTCCAATACTGACTAAATGACGCTGTGTTATTTTTTTATTCAGCTGTGATTGTTATATTCTTTGTTTTATCTGATGTCTATGCTGAGGGTAACCTGGCATTTGTGCTGATATGATATTGCTATCCTTAAATCTTCAATTTCATAGACCTTATGTGTAAAAACTGTGCAAATCTGATAACTGGCAGCAGGAACTCATCTCCCTGCTGAAGGCAGGAATCACTTTGCCTTTTGTACTTTAGGATCCTAAGTGCATTTTGAACATTTCAAGCACTGTACTTGTGACTCGGAGATTAGAGTTCTGTCTTCATGCAAATCTCTCTGCACTGCGTATAAAACTTTGAAGTCCTTTCTGCTGTACTGCATAATGGGCAACTCTCATGCCTGTTATTCAGAAATTCTTGAGCCAAAATCCGCCCAAAAAATGACTATGGGATTTAAAGTATTGCCTTGAATTCTCCTTTAATATGGCTATAACAGGTATTGTTATTGAGTATTGAAACGAAATATACTTGTAACAGATGGGAGATGACCAGTTTTCCTTCGGAAGTATTTTGATGTCCCTGATTCCCTAATCGTCTATACTTTTGTGCAACATAATTTGAATATGGCCAAATGGAAAGTCCATTGTTTTTGTGGGTCGGCCGAGTTTACTCTTTCCCTAGTAAAGTTAATATTCTAAGCTAGCAAGTATAGGCAAGGATCAGCAATGAAAGTAAACATGCTTTCAGCACCAGGTTCTATTGGGTCGAGTTTTCTTGGCTGCTTTCCCGGTTCCCTACACTATCTGCCCGCATGACTCACTCTATATAATAACATAAATGTTACTCAGACCTGTTTATGCAGATATTAAGAACCGTTATCAATAACTTGTGCTAATTCCTTGGTCTTGTGCAGCGACCGACGTGGCAGGAGTAGTGGCTGCTGTCGGTCCTGGAGTTAAGAGATTCAAACCTGGAGATAAAGTCGTTGCCATGCTGAACACATTCGTAAGCACACTCCACTCGTTTACGATACGGTTCAGGTTTCACTTTCAGACAACAACAACTTTGACAAAGGAGATAATTGTTTGAACGACCCTGTATCTTTTATTAGCAACTGATAGTTTATGTCTTTTCAGTATTGGCAGAACTGAACCCTCCATTCCAAGACAAAGCTGGAGTGTTAGTTACCTCTTCTCTGACCAACAACACTCTGTTTCTCTGTGACAGTACGGAGGCGGATTCGCAGAGTACGCCGTGGCACCCGCAAAACTGACCGTCAAGAGACCTCCCGGTGTCTCCGCCGCCGACGGCGCCGGTCTCCCAGTCGCGGCCGGCACCGCGCTCCAGGCACTGAAGTCCATCGGCTCCAAGTTCGACGGCAGCACCACCACCGGCAACCAACCCCAGAAGAACGTGCTGATCACCGCGGCGTCCGGCGGCGTGGGGCACTACGCCGTGCAGCTAGCAAAACTGGCAGGCTTCCACGTCACCGCCACCTGCGGCGCGCGCAATCTGGACCTCGTGAGGAGCCTGGGCGCCGACGAGGTGCTCGACTACAAGACCCTCGAGGGAGCCAGCCTGAAGAGCCCGTCGGGGAAGAAGTACGACGGCGTCATCCACTGCACGGGGGTTGGGATCGCCTGGTCCGCGTTCAAGACGGTGCTGGCCGACAAGGCCGGAAAAGTGGTTGACGTCACCGCGAACGCCTCGGCCGTGCTCACCAGCGTCGCGCACAGGTTGACGTTCGCGAGGAAGCGGCTGGTGCCGCTGATGCTGTGGCCCAACAAGGCGGACCTCGAGTTCTTGGTCGGGTTGCTGGAGGAGGGGAAGCTCAGGACGGTGGTGGACTCAAGGTTCCCGTTGAGTCAGGCGAGTGAGGCGTGGGAGAAGAGCGCCGGTGGACATGCCACTGGCAAGGTCATCCTCGAGATGGAAGGCTGATGATCGGTCGTTGTGGCAGTATTTACCAGCAAAGATTTGTACCAGTAGTACAGTACAGGCAGGGTGTGGGTTTTTTATTTAATTAATCATATACAGAGAGTCATCATGCGTCAATTTATTGGGAATGATTTGCACCAGATGACTGAAACCCGTCCTTCCTTTCGATTATGGAAATCTCGCATGAAGGGTCGACCTGAGTGATCAGGCTAAAGCATGGAGAAGAGGAGAATGAGGTATGGATTATTGAATCTAGTGGTGCGTGCAAAGGAGGACACGCGTTATTACCGGCGACAAATATCGGCGGTAAGAAAAATAGAAGTGCGCCTGTCTTTAACCGACCAGTGTCTACCTCGCATACGAACCGTGTGCTGCCCAGATGGCTCGTAACACGTGACCCCTCTGCGTCACCTTTCTGTTTCTTCTCGTATCTTTCTTCCACCTCACCTGGCGAGGACGGCAATAAGGAGCGCGCACGCCTGTTCATGTGTGTCAAGAAGGATAGTTATACTTGTATCAAATCAACCAGCCAAGGTAACTTAGCGCCCCGATGGCCGCCGCCGCTACCACAACGTACGCCGTGAAGATGAAGGCGCCCGCGGGGCTTAAGGTAAGTGAGCCGCGGTTTTCATCATCCTTGTTTCTTTTTCTTTAGACTTTTTTTGAAACACAGGAATTTTATAGGAACCGTACAATAAATTTTACAGAAAAAAGCATATGACTAAGAAAATGTTTTTTTAGTTCAAAGGAGGCCTTACTTCTGTTGCGGATTGGGTGGTGATGCTAATGAGAATGGTGGGGTTAGACGATTCTTTGTTCTGATTAGTTATCTGAATAACATGCATCCTACCTTCTCTACCTACTGATATCAAGAGGGTAACTATACTCAAGTATTCTCTACTTCCAAGTAGCACTCAAGTTCTACTTGCTTACTTCGGGCACTGGTATAGGCTTGGTTTGCCAAGCCATGCCAGCATGTAGCTCTACGACGTACCCGAACGTGGAGGGTTACGAAAGGATGGACAAGATTGTCACCACCTGCCACCTACCTCTACAAACCGTGGAGCATGCGGCAAACACAAGTAACTCCTAGCCTAGACATCATGTCTATGTTGTTGATTACTAAAGCTAGAGTACAAGTACATCGGCCTAGAACTGATTCAGAAAGCTAGAGCACCCCTTGCGAAGCGATGATACCGTAAGCAAGTATAGCAAGAGCAACAACTAAAAGATAAAAATTACTTAGGCAAAATCACCATGTATAATCATGAATGTACGATTACACGCCAAGATGCAAGAGATGAATTAGAACGAAAAACTAGTGCTAGAGATGATCTAGCACCAAGAACTTGCACTATCTCTCTCCTATATTCTGCCCTCTTCTCTATTCTACTAATGTACAAGAGGCCCTATGCCTTTAGATGGGAGTGTTGCTTTCTTGTGTTTTTTGTGTGTCTTAAAGGGGAGCGGGTACCCTTTTATTTAGAGACTTGGAACGCAGGTCCGGCTCTGGGCTGGGGCAATGAGGACGACGGCCTAGGGCCCAGCCCAGAGAGGGGCTCCCAAATTCTGCACCTATGCGTTTACAACCTGTGTAGCATAAATAAAAAAGAGGCCCAACCGGAGCCTACAGACGCTAACAGGCCAGCAGGCCAAAGAAGCCAATAGAGCCCACGATCACATCGTTTACTGTCTGGTCATCGAACAGTTGCTCTTCGGGCGGTTTATACACCGCGCACGTTACAATAAGGATCTCCCGCACACAAGCAGATCAGCCCATCGCAGCCCAGCAGGAAGACGCAGCCCAGCAACAACAACTCTTCTTCTTCCCTCAGTTTCTGCCGCCATCGGGAGCCGTCGGGGATCTTCCACGGCGCCCGCGCCCAGCCGCGCCTGCTCCCCGCCGCGCCCAGAAGCCACAGAATCCAGTAGAAGAATCGATTTGTTCCAGTAGAAGAATCGATTTGTTCTGGGCGTTGAATTAGATTGTTCCAAAAAGAGAAACTTAATGTTCCGCCATAGAATGGAATTGTTCTGCCGCTTCGGGCTGGGATGCGTGAGGGGAGGCTGGGGAGGAGGCACGGCGGCGCGCATGGCCGAACGGCGCGGCAGCAGAGAAAAGCTTCGGCATCCATTCTATTCACATCGCGAGGAAGAAGACGACTGTGTTATGGGCCGAAAAATGCCTGCTTCAATCGGGCCTGACCGCCCGCGCGGTAGTTAACTATACTGCGCGGTATATAACGTTTGCGGTTGCTCCTCCGTCTGTTCGTCTCCCCTGCCGCGACCCCATCCTGTTCTTCTCTCGTAAGGCCCGGCGATTCTTCTTTCTTTATCTCCAGTATTCTTGATTTAAGTCTACAGAATTCTTTGCCTCCAATCGCAGTTGTTGGCTTGCCGCAAAGATGCAAATTATCCCTTGGTTGTTGCGTGTAATTGGCATCTTGGTGATTTGGTACTTAGGGCACATGGGTCAGATCGAGAACAAAGGTAAATCCCCGCTTATTAATTTGCTAATTACCTAAGTTTTCACATAGTAAATTACTAATTAGTCTATGTGTCCCCTTTTTAATTAACAAATTTCATGTTGGGGAAGGAATGTTGTGTAGAAAATATGTCTCCTGCTGCAAGAAGGAAGAAAAGAAAATAGGAAACAGGAAGATCAATTTATTGAGTTTCAAAAAGGGACATCCGTAAGTTCTTTTCAAATAATTCTGCTTCCAATTATAATCCCGAGGAGTTAGGAAGTTCTCTGCTGCTAGAGAATGCTAGCGTGCATGAAAATTTAACCGAAAAAATGAGGGCAACGATGCTAGAGAATATGAAAAAATTTCACCATTTTATCTCACATGAAAAGACAAATGTTGATGAGAATCATTTAGAAACTAATCATATTTAATTTTTAGAACCTGTTAGAACTTAGAAGTCAATTTATAGTTGATTTATTTATTTGAAGTGATTTTTTGTATTATCATAATATATTTTTTTGCAAGCAAAGTAAACATAAACACACAGCCTTAAGGGCCCCGACGTCGAGTTCGCCCCAGGGCCTTGAAATATATAGAGCCGGCCCTGCTGGAAGGTCGGCAACTTGAGGCGGTTCCAGAGGTTGGTGGCATTAATTGCAAGTGGAATCGACCTCCAAAGGTCGGTTATGAACCACCATAAGAAGATGGGCCAGCGGGGCCTACCTGAAAGGTCGGCTGACCTGCCCTGGACCCTACTAGGCCGAGTCTCCCTCTGGTCCTTGCCTCGGGTTGTCTTCCCTCCTAATCCACTTGCAATGCGTGGACTTGAGGCCTTATTCTCTGGTTTTAGGCTTTTGGGGTGTATTCTTTATTCCGGGGAAAATTCCATAGATGTGAAGTCCATGGTTTGTGCTTCATTTTCGCCGTTTTCGTGTGGATTGCAACTGCACTCATAGATATACCAACACTAGTGAAATTTGTTAGTAATAAGCCCTACTTCTATTCTTGGTGTTGGATTTTGGATAAAAAGTGCAGATGGTTGACGGTCTGCACTTTTTACCTTTCATTATATTATGTCTTATACATGTCTTGATTTACAGGATGCAGACTATGAATTCTCCAAACGGTGATGATCATCCATTCTTCATTGGTGCTTCGAGAGCTTATGCGCTGAAAAAACTGAACGATGCTGCAAAACCGGCCGTTTGTAGATTCACACAAACTGTTAGACCTTCACGTTCTCACAATCAGCTATAGCAAATTAAAGTGCGGCACTTTTGAGGTCACCAAAAAAGATGGCAAGAGAAAGTATAGAAGAGATCAAACTTTTGTTGTTGCAACATGATTATTTTCTAGAGACAATCTCTCATGATTATTTTCTGGTAGCTTTCTTTCTGTCACACATTATATTGCTTGAAA
The DNA here is from genome assembly GCA_000970635.1 of Eragrostis tef. NCBI lineage: Eukaryota > Viridiplantae > Streptophyta > Magnoliopsida > Poales > Poaceae > Eragrostis > Eragrostis tef. The sequence continues at coordinate 128,310 of LAPY01000676.1, forward strand.
AAAAAATCCTTTCTGACACGCAAGTTTTGTCACTATACATGATGGCCCCTTGCACCTATATGCCTACGCGAGTCTGGTACAACAAAGATACCCGTATATAGATTCTGCAACTTCTGATCGCATATGACCAAATAGTACAAGTCTTACAATCATGTTGTTATACTTTCAAAATTCGTCTAATAACTTTTAAATTTTCAGCAGCAACACGCGGGATATCACCTATAGTAGAAATAATATAGAAACAACCGGTCTGAACAGACGACTGCATCCTTCCTTTGTTTTCTATTATTTAAGGTGTGTTTAGTTTCCTATGAAACACAAAATGCAAAATGGCAACTACTTTGGAATGATGAAATGCAGAATGTCAATTTTTTTATTGGTTGGGTTAGGGTGGCAGGGGCTCCCAGGCGCTTTTAGGCTTTTTTGGCCTCTTATCTAAACGAAGACCAACTTTTTGCCAAAAATTATGGGTAATGTTTAGTTTCGTTCTGCAGAATGATAATCCAAAACCGAAATTATTTTTGGTGAGACGGGGGGAAAAATACCCGCCTTATTCTTTTTGGCGAGAGGATCGGATTGAGATCTCATGTATCTTCACGGATCACGGTGGAGTGACTCGCTCGTTCACAGCTGGCGTGACGACAGTGACCTGAGCCAGACCATCCATTCAATTATTCCATCACGAGGGCTAGCTGGCATGTATTGTAGGCATACGACAACATGGAAGAAAACTGGCATTTTCGCAAGGGGACCAGCATGCATATCACATGTTATTATGTGCGAAAATGCCGTGCGATCTCATTACTATCTCTTTTTTTACACATGTACCGACGGCTACTTCTTTTACACATAGTATAACATTTGAACGCATGCAACGGAGTACTCCCTCTGTCCCAAAATCTTAGTCGTTTTTGGTTTTTGTGTCACAAGTTTGACTCGATTTGTTCAAAAATACGTGCAATATTTGTATCACCAAATAAATTTATCAATAAACTAGATTCAAAGATCCTTTCAATGATACTAATTATGTATCATAAATATTAAAACTTGTTTTTCGGAAAGCGTAAGCGACAAATATTTTAGAACAGAGGGAGTAGGTAAATGTAGGTGCTGGCGTCTCTCCCTTTCTCGAGATTTTTCCAATGCGGTGTTTTCTTTTTCCGGTGCGGGAGGCTGGAGGAGGGATGGACGGATAAGGTGGGCCGTGTGTGTGGTGACCTGTCAATTGCATGTTTTTGTTTTTTTTGTCCTATCTAAAAGCCGCTGCCTAATTCAGAGTGAGTAGTATAGATAGAAATCGAGAACTAACAATAACCATAAATAAATTGTGTGATGTGATGCACCAAAAATAATCAAATATAAAAAGGCACATGTGATATGCATGCTGGTCCATAAATTATGTGAACGTGGAGGGCTACCGGGCTACCGAGAATGGATAGGGCTGTCACTTCTTACCACCAACCTCAAACAATCCATGAGGCACGAGGCATCCAATGTATTATACCAATCCAAGCACCATGCTTGCATTGCTAAAACATTACTCTAAAGCAATCGAACATATTAACTGGATCCTGTCATTCTTCAGTATGCAATTTGGGTCAATTTCGCAAATAGAACACCGCTGGGACATTTCTGCAAACAGATAGTGAGCATGCGCGAGAGCGCCGTGCTGAAGACGCTGCCAGCATTCAGCAGCACGCTTCCCGCCATCGTCGACGAGGTTTCTTGTTATTGTACAGACTCGTGCCCAACTTTGGTACACGAGACCTCACTCCTCTCAGTTCATCGGATTTGGGGAAGAAATGATCGTGGACACGATTTGGTGTAAGCAACAGCTGAGGGGGATTGGAGATGGTTTGCTTCAAGGACAGAAAATCCACGGCAAGCTCCTATTGGCGGTGCAGGTTGCCGAGGAGACGCGCCATGGCCGCACAGAGAACAGCGGCGTGACGAGGACTTGGCCATCTCTCCGGACGTGGGGCTAGAAGCCGCGGCGGTGGCGACGGATGACATGACAACGGACGCGAGGACGAAACGGCAATGGCTATCCCGCCACTATAGGGCGCCGGCTCCGCGTGAGCACCTGGTGGCGCCGACAGGGCCGAGTAAGGCTGGGGGGCCCACAAAGAACGGCGGAGAGCAGCTCGAAACTGGAGAGGAGGCGAGCGCCGGGGAGAGGAATCGATTGTTTTCTTTTTTTCCTATGAGACCAACGGCAGCGTCAGCAGATGGCCCACCTGTCGGCGCAAACAGGCTCTAGGAGCACCCCTAAACCCCCCCACAGAGAACAGCGGCGTGACGAGGACTTGGCCATCTCTCCGGACGTGGGGCTAGAAGCCGCGGCGGTGGCGACGGATGACATGACAACGGACGCGAGGACGAAACGGCAATGGCTATCCCGCCACTATAGGGCGCCGGCTCCGCGTGAGCACCTGGTGGCGCCGACAGGGCCGAGTAAGGCTGGGGGGCCCACAAAGAACGGCGGAGAGCAGCTCGAAACTGGAGAGGAGGCGAGCGCCGGGGAGAGGAATCGATTGTTTTCTTTTTTTCCTATGAGACCAACGGCAGCGTCAGCAGATGGCCCACCTGTCGGCGCAAACAGGCTCGAGGCGCCACCGACACCCACCACCGACAACCCACCACGACCTCCACCAACTCGTTTTTTTTATGTATGGTAAAGATCAATTCAGTCCAAAGCATCCAGGTGCACGGCCCGGTGCACGTGCAGCTCCATTGAGATTCGGAAAACTATATAAATATTGGATCCATGTGTGACAGGCTGTGAGTACAAAATTCATCCATGTGTGCCAGGCTGTGAGTACAAAATTAACCGAGCACGCGGCCACGCGCAGCGGCAAAGTACCCGGCCCCATATCCTTATATGGGAAAAGCTAATTGCATTGGCTACTAGCCCTCGTGTGATGTAATTAATAATTGAATGGATGCTTTGGCTCAGCTCTCCAGCTGTTAACAAGCGAGCACAAGTCAGTCATCCATATTATTTATACACATACGCATAAACACACTAGCACTGCGCCGTCGAGATCCCTGGAGATGAGTTCCTCCACGGCCAGCGCTCTCGTGCAAGCAGCAGCAGTGCTCCTAGCACTGACCATAGCACAGCATGGCTCCCTCGCTGCAGCCGCCGGCCCCAGGGTCATCATCGTCGGCGCCGGCATCTCCGGTAAGCATATTGTCATATCAACCACATCTGCCCTGACCATGTTGATGAGGTATTGTGTAATATATGTTGTGGATATACTTAATTTTTCTACAGGGATCGCGGCGGCTAAGAGGCTGTCGGACGCCGGGATAACCGACCTGCTGATTCTGGAAGCAACGGATCGCATCGGCGGCCGGATGCACAAGAAGAATTTCGCCGGCATCAACGTCGAGATCGGCGCCAACTGGGTGGAGGGTGTCAACGGCGGCAAGATGAACCCCATCTGGCCCATCGTCAACTCCACGCTCAAGCTCCGGAACTTCCTCACCGACTTTAGTGTCACCCAAAACGTCTACAAGGAGAAGTATATACCTACTCCGTTCAAACTATACTTCACTTTGATTTGTTATAAATCATCATTTTTAATTTCAACCTAATATGTAAATCACAAAAAAACAACTAATCAGTTCTTAGAAAATATACATAAAAAATCTTAAAGAAACATCCACCGATTCGGCAGTTCACAACACATACTAGCTCGAGAGACCGCCTCGCGTCGCCTCCTGTGAGGTGGCTCGGGGGCAGTGGCGTTCCTAGCGGGTGGTTCACATATATGCCATGGCATACTTAAAATATTTTTCTCTAATGAACTTTGAGTCAGAATTTTAAGTCTTTCCCAGGCCATGCTACTTTGTTCGCAAATCTAAACAGCCGCGATGCACAATCAAACCATTCATCTAACTGCAGCTTGAGAGACTCCGCCGCACACGAAACTGTATAGATGCATGCTTTAGACGGGAAAAAATGGGATGAGTAGGGTAGAGCAAAGAGCAAAGGCACACAACACAACACGCATATAAAGTGTAGGCTATTGAGGACTCCATATTCGGCAAACACTGCTATTGGTCGAGCTCTATTGGTGGGGGTTGGTGTTGGCTCCATGGGCGGGACACGCATATAAAGTGTAGGCTATTGAGGACTCCATATTCGGCAAACACTGCTTGCGATTGGTCCAGCTCCATTTGTGGGGGTTTGTGTTGGCTCCATATACGGTTTTGTACCGAAATTGCCCATGAACTTCTCGTATGTGGTTGTGGTCATGCCTATAACATCAAACTGGTTTTCAAAGTATTGAAAAACTTAGCAAAACACACAATTAGAAAATATACTTCTGACTTATTTTATAAATTCATTGTTGATACATTGCAAGTTTATCTATAGTTAAGGATATATAACATCAAGTTACTAACGATATCATGATTTATGCTATTTTGAACTTAATTATCTTTGAATTTAAGATATCATAATATTTGTAAATTTTTTAATGATAGTTTGTTACCAAATTAATTATTGGGTCATACCGTATTGTTCATTGGTATATTGGCATAGCATACCTAAGTTATAATCCTAGGTACCCCACTGCTCGGGGGTCGGGGTATCTCCTCCGGCTGCTCCTTGGTCGCCGCCACCGCTATTCATTAGAAGTGCAAAGAAATCGAATCAGAAACTTTAGTATACAATTTCAGGTAGCAGTTGAATAATGCTCTTCGACAAAGTGTTGCATGCTTTTCCTACTCCAGGACCTATGCAATCAAATCAGCATTGTGATATTGTTTAGTGTAAAATATAGAAGAAAAAGGAAGACATGATATGCTAAAAGATTTGGTTTGGTACATTGAAGGTCTCATGATGTTGTTTCTTTAAAGCAGTTGTGTAAAAAAAGGATTGTTATGTAGCTGCAATCACATTATTTAGTTACAAAGAACCACTTCATGGATCCATGTTACCTTCATCTGCTGAACCAAAACTCTGTTGGCTTTCAGTGATTGGGACAACTTATTGGACCCCTTCAAGCTTTGTTCTTTGCAACCCTTGGACCTCCTATATGCCGGATCATAGTTCCTAAAACAAGAAGACAACTTTCTTTAGTTAGTAACAGTTTTTGGGGCATCATATTACATTACACACAACAAAATCAAGGCACATACTCATTCATGATTCCACCATTTACAGAATCACAATATCTTTTCAGCCACTGCAGAAATTCCAAGTTGTCCAATGGGCGTTCTTTAACAAGCTTGTTGACCTCAATATTCTGCAAGGAGACACCAATAACAATCAAGAACAGTTATCCTGCACGTATAAAGGATATCATAGCTCTGCTTTAAAGTGCCAAAATCAACCAACACTCAAACAACATAATTTTGTTTCTTTTCTTTTATGGAAAGTACATTTTATTTTGAAGAAGAGTAGACATTAAAATAATATCCCCACACGGGCATATAAAAATCCGTATATAAAATTAAAAGGCAACGCTACAACTGATGTAGGCAATACAACTAATCACAGTATCAAGAAAATGTACATGAATAATTGTAGCATGCTGGTCTGTCAGATTCTGAGCTACATTTTGTCACCTGAGCACTGACAGAGATCCACTCTCCAATCTCTATAATTAACACATAGAGCTAAATCTCAGTTTCCTTTCCAAACAAACCATATTGAGTATAACAATTGAACACTACTACCAAAGTACAATACAATGGAATATGGAATACCCACAAATTTTAATACCACTGTCCCAACGAACTCAGAAAAAACACTTCCAGATTTTTTTAAAAAAAACTACCAAAGTACACAGACGTTCTTTCCAGCAATGACAAACACAATAGAACATCACAAACAAATCAATGTCTGAAAGTGTGTCTGTGTATGAAGCATATGATTCAAAGGCAGAGCGCCAGTACCTTTCTTATGTGCCGCTTGTTGAACACATCCTGAAGAATCTTGTAAGTTCCGGATCATGTCATACTCAGTCTTCGCATCAAATTCACCTGCAAAGCCACAGAAAATACATTCATTACAATCCAACCGAGCCAAAACAGATCGAAAGACCAAGCACACAAGAATTCCATGAAAATCGTATCCTTCCCAATGAGATCAAATTAATCGCGGCTATCACAGTTAGAACCAACAAAGCCCCAAAAACCTGCACCCCAACCCAGAAATCAAGAAAACAAACCTACTCAAGATGCAAATTTGCAGCAGAATCGCATCTGCCCGTGGGACCGTGACCTACTACCGTCGCCTCATCCTGCCCGGCCATGGGGCTTGCCGGAACCGCGGCTTCGCCCGTGCGATCCTGCGTACCCGGGACGGGGGCCTGAGAGGAGGAAGAGGAGCGGATCGTCTTCGATGGGGGCGGCATCGGTGAGGTGCGGCCGTTGCACGGCCAGAGCTGCGACGAGGGCGGGACACGGCTGAGCACAACCAGCAGCAGAAGAAGGCGAGGAGGGAGGAGGGGCAGGTGATGGTGGCAGATCGAGCGACGGCGGCGGCGGGCGGAGCGAGAGCGAGCGGAGAGCGGCGTTTTGCTCTCTTTCTTTTCCATCGGGGTGGGGAACCTCGCGTACGTGGGATGGCCCCCACCTGTCAGGCGCCGATTCATTTTACCGTGGGAGAGGGCCGCGACGCACGTAGATTGGACTCTAGACAAATACAGAGTACAGACAGATTTCTTCATCTGTGCATTTTGCTGTGTGCAGCGGTGGCCTCTACGATGAAGGTTTCGTTCAGAAGATAATGGATCGAGCGGATGCTGTGGAAAAGAATGGGGAGAAACTGTCTGCCTCTTTGCCCGCCAGTGGAAGCGACGACATTTCCATCCTTGCCATGCAGCGCCTCTACGATCAGTACGTACTATATTTTTCTTTTATAAAAGTACTTACGTCCTATTAATTTTTTATGAAAGTACTTACATCCTATATATTATACCCATGGAATAATCACATTAATTAACTGCAAACTAACTACAGCCAGCCGAACGGGCCGGCGACGCCGGTGGACATGGTGGTGGACTACTTCAAGTACGACTTCGAGGGCGCGGAGCCGCCGCGTGTGACCAGCCTGCAGACCACCGTCCCTAACCCGACGTTCACCGACTTTGGCGAAGACGAATACTTCGTCGCCGATCAGCGGGGCTACGAGACCGTCGTGTATTACCTCGCCGGCCAGTACCTCAAGACTGACGGATCTGGAAAGATCGTCGATCCACGGCTGCAGCTCAACAAGGTAGCACATTATGCTTGCTTGATTTGATACGCTGCTGGCTGCTGCCATATAAAGTACATAGTATGCTAGTTACTTTACAAGCTAACAGTAGAACAAATTATATGCACCGTGATAATAGGTGGTGAGAGAGATCAGCTATTCTCCTTCCGGTGTCACCGTGAGGACAGAGGACAAGTCGGTGTACAGGGCAGACTATGTTATGGTTTCTACAAGCCTGGGTGTCCTGCAAACCGATCTCATTCAGTTCAAGCCCAAGCTACCCGTCAGTTCCTATCCTGCCTCCATCAACTATATACTCTTTCTCAGTTTTTGTTTGTCAACAATTTTTCATGTCTGTCCCAGGCATGGAAGATTCTGGTGCTCTACCAATTCGACATGGCCGTGTACACCAAGATCTTCCTCAAGTTCCCCAAGAGGTTCTGGCCTGTAGGGGAAGGAAAAGAGTTCTTCCTCTATGCGAGCAGCAGGAGAGGTTACTACGCAGCGTGGCAGGTACACAAAGCATCAATACTGTCATTGTTAGCCTGTAAGCTGATGGGCAGGCACAAGTCAATCAAATTATGAATGAATACTGAACATTTTGCAACAACACTCAGGCGCTTGAGAAGCAGTATCCTGGTGCCAATGTCCTTCTTGTGACCGTGACTGACGAGGAGTCGAGGCGTATTGAGCAGCAGTCGGACAACCAGACCAAGGCAGAGATCATGGAAGTGCTGAGGAAGATGTTCCCCGGCAAGGACGTCCCGGATGCCACCGACATCCTTGTCCCGAGATGGTGGTCTGATAGGTTCTACAAGGGCACCTACGCCAACTGGCCAGTCGGTGTCAGCCGCTACGAACTCGACCAGCTTAGGGTATGATACTACAAATCTTTGATTTTGTGCTCCTATATATGCCGCTAGTCTGATTTTTTACATCCTATTCCTATCTATGAAACTTCCTTTGAACTTTGCGTTTTTTGGTTTTTTTCCTGCACTCTTCTAGGCACCGGTTGGGAGGGTATACTTCACCGGTGAGCACACCAGCGACAAATACACTGGCTATGTCCATGGCGCTTATCTTTCAGGTCAAGTACCCTTGAGCTTGCCAAGATTTCTAAATTATAAGCTTTTCATTGTATATTGTTGACAGGTATATTGTTGACAGGTATTGACTCTGCTGAAATTCTCATCAATTGCGCCCAGAAAAAGATGTGCAAGTACCATGTCAAGGGCAAGTATGACTAGAAGGCATAAGCTCCAGCAAACGTCTCCTCTGTTGTACCAATGAGAATTTTTCTACCTATGGATGTGCATTTATAATAGGACGTTTTTACGGTACCTCGAAACTATTATGGACCATCCATTTTTGGGAGTATATACTATGAGAACCAGATTCGTGTGAGAACTATGAGAACTCTAATCTGGGCCACATGATTTTGATCCAAGGAGGCGCATGAATTCAGGTGGGAGGGGTGATTTGCAAAATCACCGTCCACTTAATCATACTTTTACAAATTACCCCTCCCACCTCTTCCTTGGATCAAGATCATATGGTCCAAATTGAAGTTCTCATAGTTTTCATACGAATCTGGTTCTCATATGATACGTTGCCTTCATTTTTAACTAGATTGGTGACCTCTTACCTCCTAAGAGGTAAAAGTCCCCCATGATTATAGGAGATTCGTTTTCAAAGTTGTTAGCATTTGGGGATTGGAAAAAAATGGTTGTTTAACGTGAAACATGGTCTTCTTTCACGTAACACCAGTGACCACACATTGACATTGTGTTACAATTTTCAGTCTCCCGTTCCTTTTTTTTTGTACGCATTGGATGTTTGTTTTTACGTGATAACCAACAAAACAAAGTGAGCACTAGTGCATAACTAATTATGTTTCCGTACATTACCGAGTAGACGGGAGACTCTGTTATTTGCACACATGAAAGGGAAACAAATAATTAGATGCCCCATTATTATTCAGAGACGAATTTAATCTTTGAGTGGGAATGGATGCGGCTTCTCTGCTCCCGCGCCGTGCTCCCACCAGGTGTCGTTCTCTTATTCGTTCCATGTTGGGCCCGCAGCCTGGGCTATTCACGGCGTTACTCTTCTTCTTGCTTTTACCACGCCAGAGTAACTCAGTAAGAACCTGTATCTTTTACTGGACAGCACACAATATGCTTTACAAGCAAAAAATAGTAAAGGAAGTACATCCTATCTAGATTGCATAGAACACCTGAAGGGAAACATGCAGATAAATCATAGTTCTGAAGAAGCTGAGAAAACAATACACTTGCACTACAATAGTTGTCAGTGGCAAGGGAAGTGCACACTGCTTTTCCTTGTGTCAGGGCAGCGGACAGTTTGTCAAGCTCTTCTTTCATTAGAGCCTCATCAACATCTGTTGAACACACCTGAAAGTATAGGCGAAGTTCGATAGTGTCAGTGGCCGGTCAGCCACTAGGATACTTTAAGTGATGCTATAAGTGCATTTTTACTCCAACAACCTGCACAATAAGCATGACTTCTGATATTTGTGATTCCTCATTCTGCAAACCAACAGCTTCTGCTGGACACCTTCCTTCACGAACCTAATACAATCCCAGTGTAAAGTGTTACTTCTAGAGTACTCTTAATTCTAAATAAGAGTATCAACATAAAAAAGAATTATGTAGCTGAGGATTTAAACGTTAGAGAGAGCATACTGTTAATTGGCGCCAAAACCCACTGTTATCAACTCGACTCCACAAAGGCAAGCTTGATGACTGCACAAAATCTTGAAAGATCTGAGCATACTTACAAGAAATTTCTGAGACATTTGGGCAGTTCAAGGTTCCTCAACAGCAGTCACACCTTCCCTAGAATCATGTTGTACCCGTCATTATTACTGGAATTAAGAGCAATGAAGAAATGAGAATTGAGTTAAGCCAACCTGAAATTCCCAAGCATAAATCCTACTGTCTGTTTGCTCTCCAAGGAATATCCAACAGAGAACTCGCACTTGTTACAGCATCCCATTAACAATGGGGGACTCCAAAATGCCTTCAAGCTTGTAAGGACGACCACCTGGGTAATTGAACAGATCATTATATACTACACACCACATAAATGTACAGAACATTTCTCCTAATGCAATGATACACAACTCTCCTGCCTGTTTGAGGAAAAAAAGTAGAGAACAGAAAGCCATTTCAATTCCAAGATGAAATCACAAAAGGTTATGGCAAAGACCACAGTAACCGCATCTTCCTAAGCTTGAAAAGGCAACTTGAAGAGTTACGACGTCCACCACCTTCCCTCGAGAGGGCCAGCCTGAAGAGCGAGTTACGACGACGTCGTTCACTGCACGGGGGTCGGGATCGCCTGGTCGGCGTTCAAGCCGGTGCTGGCCGCGAAGGCCGGGAAGGTGGTGGACGTCACCGCGAACGCCTCTGCCGTGCTCAGGAGCGTCGTGCACAGGGTGACATTCGCTAGGAAGCGGCTGGGCTGGTGCCGCTGCTGCTGTGGCCCAACAACGCGGACCTCGAGTTCTTGGTCCGGCTGCTGGAGGAGGGTAAGCTCAGGAAGGACTCGAGGTTCACGTTGAGTCAGGCGAGCGAGGCGTGGGAGAAGAGCGCCGGTGGACATGCCACCGGCAATGTCCTCGTCGAGATTGAAGGCTGATAGGTCGTTGTGGCACTATTTACCAGCAGAGATTTGTATAGCCAAAAATTTACCGGTACAATGGGACAAGCAATGCATATAGACAGCAGAGTTGCAGTACAGTACAGGCAGGGTGTTGAGTGTTGACTGTTGAGTTTGTAATTTAATATGTACTGAGTGATCATGCGTCAATTTATTGGGAGTTAATTGTTTGCGCGAGATGAGTGAAACCCATCCCTTTATTTTCAATTAAGGGTAGACCCAAGTGATCAATGCTTTGAGAGGCTAAAGCATGGAGAAAAGGAGACCTATGATGTTCTCGCCTTACACTGCTTTTGCTATTTGCCGTCACTGATTTCACGCCATCATTTTTTTTCCCCTAAAATACTTCAAAATTGTTAATATTATTCAAGAATACTGATAGTTTGGAGGTGGAAGCATAATTAATATGAATCGTCGGATTATAAAAACCACTAGCATATACTTACAATATACTGGTGATATGGACACTGTAAAACTCCTTTGTTGAATCGAGTTGAAGAAAATGTGGCAAATGCGTGCCAATTACAGTTTTGTACGTGTCGGGCTCGACATCAACGTTTTGCATCCCGCAAGCAGGCAAAGCACAGGTACTTGCAGTTGCAGTTGCAGGGACGGAACTTTTGAGTGACGGCCAAGGTCCCCCGAGTTTGAAAACAATTACAAAAAAACTCTTGATTTCAAGTCTTAAATGTGTCAAAAGTTTTCTAGATTTGGCTCCTCTTGAAAAAATCCCAAACTAACCGCCCCCCCTTGTAAAATGGTTGAAGCTCGATCAACCCACAATATCCACTGGGCTAGAGCCCAGAGGGTCATGATGTAGCTAACAGTGGCTGCTTTTGGTCTCCTGCACGGGATTTTCGAAATCATCACAGTTAGCAGGAGCCGCCTAGTCATAGGAGGAAGAAGCCCTGAACTTGCATCCGTAGCGCGCGAGGTCTAGGTTTTGAAATGTGCCCGTTGATCGATCTTTATGTGAAGTGCAAAGTTGTCCTCTTCTTTGGGGTGTTCGTTTCATAGGGTTTAAAGTTTAGAGGGATCTAAAAATGAATCTTATCATTTAAGAGTATTAAATAAAGTTTAATTGCAAAACTAACTGCAGAACCCCAGGTCTAATTCGCAAGACGAATCTAACGAGGGTAGTTAAGCTGTAATTAGACGATGGTTACTGTAGCATTACTGTGGCAAAACATAGATTAATTAGACTCATTAAATTCGTCTCGTAAAGATGTACCCATCTGTAAAAAGGTTTTGTCATTAGACTTTATTTAGTAATAGATTTTCTTTGTTTAGAGCCTTCTAAAATTTAGATCTAAAGGAAACGAACAGAGCCTTTATTGTGCAAGACGACCAAGAGTGCGAACTGCAAACATAATACTAGTAGTCCGTAACACGATATTCCTGCGTCCGTACATACTGTCTTGACCTTCATCCGATTATTGAACATATTTTCGGCAACCAATGGGAAACATGAGAAACTGGGAATGGATGTCTGTGCCGGTTAAACCCTAGTTTTTGTAGCGTTTCCGCTCTTTGCAGTATCGAGTCGGAAGTGCTGATGAACAGACACAACAATACAACACATAAAGAGCACAA
>LAPY01000676.1:141003-151316 GCA_000970635.1 Eragrostis tef
GTTTTTCGAAATCATCACAGTTAGCAGGAGCCGCCTAGTCATAGGAGGAAGAAGCCCTGAACTTGCATCCGTAGCGCGCGAGGTCTAGGTTTTGAAATGTGCCCGTTGATCGATCTTTATGTGAAGTGCAAAGTTGTCCTCTTCTTTGGGGTGTTCGTTTCATAGGGTTTAAAGTTTAGAGGGATCTAAAAATGAATCTTATCATTTAAGAGTATTAAATAAAGTTTAATTGCAAAACTAACTGCAGAACCCCAGGTCTAATTCGCAAGACGAATCTAACGAGGGTAGTTAAGCTGTAATTAGACGATGGTTACTGTAGCATTACTGTGGCAAAACATAGATTAATTAGACTCATTAAATTCGTCTCGTAAAGATGTACCCATCTGTAAAAAGGTTTTGTCATTAGACTTTATTTAGTAATAGATTTTCTTTGTTTAGAGCCTTCTAAAATTTAGATCTAAAGGAAACGAACAGAGCCTTTATTGTGCAAGACGACCAAGAGTGCGAACTGCAAACATAATACTAGTAGTCCGTAACACGATATTCCTGCGTCCGTACATACTGTCTTGACCTTCATCCGATTATTGAACATATTTTCGGCAACCAATGGGAAACATGAGAAACTGGGAATGGATGTCTGTGCCGGTTAAACCCTAGTTTTTGTAGCGTTTCCGCTCTTTGCAGTATCGAGTCGGAAGTGCTGATGAACAGACACAACAATACAACACATAAAGAGCACAAATTTTACATATTTAGGTTATTACAATAAGTTTTAAATGAATTAAAACACGTGAGTACACAGTGAAAGTCTGAAGATATAAGAAACAACAACTACTCTCGACGATACAAAGGCCGCACATCAAAGCCCCACGATGTGGACCTGCTGGAAGCTCCACCAACATCAGCGGAAGCAAGAACAAACCTGCACAAAAACATAAAGAGCAAATCCTGAGGAACTAACACTCAGCAAGACTTAACCCGTCAACTTGGCTAACTACAGCCCACTCCTAGCATGCAAGGCTAGAAGGGGTAGGCTGACTTATGCACATACAAACGCCCTAATTACTTGGTCCTCACTTTCCAGTTTTATTTTAGATTAAGTATTTAGCCAATAAAACAGTGCACTTATGTCTAAAACAGATATAAAGTGACAATACATTAAATAAGCAGTATAACATTAATAAGATATAAATATAACAGTACTAAAGCATCATCATCAATCATATCACACTACGATGTGACGCAGTGAACAAGTGGGCGCCCATTTCCGATAGCGGCGGCATCGATGTACATCTTGTAGGAGAAACCTGATCACACGACGCACACGCTAAAAGTCGTATGCTAGTTGGGTCCTACACCTCTCGAGAAAGGACCCTCTTACACAGTCCTCGTCCCAGATGTACGCCCTGATTGGGAGGCATCCATTCTCTCCCGAGTACCATGATAGAAAGTGCAGGTATTCGCTAGACATCCAAGGCGTCACAAGCTACAAGGTTTACTAGGCCCATAAAACACTAGCATGTGATCAGTAGGTTCGAACTTGCTCAACAGGGCCAACAACGGACGGTCCTTAACCGACACAGACGGGGCTACCACCGTGAAGGCTCAACCTTCTCCACTCATCCTACACAAGCAATTCCCCGTCCGGTCTACACAAAACCTAAATTCCGCTAGTACAATCCAGGGTAATTCTACCATGCGAGTGGGACCACGTGACTTCTACCCTCCGCTAGCCACTAAGCCTAGCAAATTCTAACGATAACCTATAACCAACATCTACAAAACAGGACTCGAGGTAGGATAGTAAGGTAATCCTAATGTAGTTCTATGGTTTCACGTCAACTCCTAATAAATCTAATACACAAAAATTACTAGCCCCAAAAAAGTTATAAATCAAAAAACTAAACAGGTAGGCATGCACCAGGGCTTGCTTGGCTCAGGAGCTACACTAGCTGGGTTAGCTACATGGTCAATATGCTGCTCCAGAGTACGTCTAGTGTCTCCAGAGTCGTCTCTATTACTGTACGTTATAACAAGGAATGAATGCAAATTAGATGTAATAATAATATGATGCAGATATGATTCAAGTACTTAAAAGGACAGTCATTTACACTGTATTAAGAAAGAGATTTACCAAGGATTTAAATTGATTAACTTTATTAACTTTCTTTTGTCTGAAGTATTTCCTTCATTGAAAACAGATACTTCAAATATTATATTCAGTCCAGTGGCATTTTACGAAGGATCCACACCACTGAATGTAATTTACTATGAAGTTTGACGACTTATTGCATTCTAGATTATTTATAATAATTTAAACAATACAGGACATGATTTAAGTCATAAGTAAATAATTAAATAAGATGTGAAAGTAGAAAAATGTTCTGCAAGTGTGTTAATGGTAGCGTAACAGGAATGCAAGAGTTCAATATTTATTGTGCCACAGAGAATTAATTATAAATTAAACAAGATCTGCACAAAAGCATTTGTACAGAAAACAGAGAACAAGTTTTGTGCGGTTTGGCATTTTTCGGGATATATATGAGCACAAAGAATCCAACAAAATTGGTTTAGTATTTTTATGAGGTGTATTCGATTTATTATGCATTTTACAAACTTGAGACAATTTCTGGTGATTTAACTAATTCGGAAAAAGAATCTAAATCTGCGCGGCCAATCAGATCTGGCCACACCAAGGGCGACACAGATCAGGTCGTACCAGATCAAGACTTGGCTGCATGGAATCCAGCCAGTTAGGTGCGAGCCACAAAAGTGTACACATGAATGTGGCGTACCGGATCCGGGGTGCCAGACCAGATCCGGCCGGGCTCGACACGGTGCGGGCTCGCCGAAGGGCGGCGGCGCACTCGCGGGAGTATAGTTTCCGGTGACCAATTGATGAGTGGTGAGGACTAGAAAGGGTAGAGCGGGACGGCGAGCTCACCTAGGTGGTCGGAACTCGATGGAAGGGACCGGGAAGGGACCGGAGTAGCGTCGGCGACGAGCGGCGGTGGACGGGAGAACCTCGGCGTCGTCGCAGGGGTGGATGAAAGGTCGGGGATGAACAGGATCTGGTCCGCGAGCTTTACTGAGACGAGAAGAACCCAGGCGCGTGTGCAGTGGACGAAGAAGCCGGGAAGGTGGGGTTCATCGGAGAGGCACCACGGTGGGGCGAGGTTGATCCGCGGCAGGGAAAAAAGGGATTTCCATCGGCTTGAGCTGCAGAGACAGCCATGGATTGGGTTAGGGATGTGCGCAGTCAAGTTACTACAAGAGAAACACCCATTTTGTAATAGATATATACGCTAGAAGTCCAAATAAGCGTTGCTAGCACATGTACCGACGCATTCACTATGCGTTGCAAGAGCTGGCGTTGCAAGGTCAATTGCCACACATACAGATGCGTTGGCAACATGTGCGATTAAGCGTTGCAAACCAGCAACGTATACTTTGAGCTCTCACCAACACTTGTATGCGTTGCAAGCTCTTATACTGCGATCTAAATTTACAGCTAGCCTATTCAGGGAAGAATATGCTGAAACTTTATTATTTTTCAATTAAGCACAATAAGGAGAATCGACTCATAAGAGTGGTTGGTGCAAACATACTCATCTCTTTATTAACTGATATATGGTACATAAACACAGCAGGTTCACTACACACCAAATAGTTAACACACACTATACTACAATAAAAAAATATGTTTGATCTGCCATTCTAAACAAGAAGAATACATGTTTCCCCTATCAATTCTGTTTGCTTCTTGAAATGTGCATCTCCATTTCTTTCCCATGAGGTTTGCTTGAGCTGTCCTTCCAATTACCTGTAAAAGAGATGTGTTCATTTTTCATTAACACAACAGCCATAAGAATGCTATCTTAGACTCTGGGTACTCAGCATTTGTGTAAATTACATAGAAATCACACAATTGAGTTATAGAACTTACACAAAAATACAAACACACTATACTACAATAAAAAAATGTGTTTGATCTGCCATTCTAAACAAGAAGAATACATGTTTCCCCTATCAATTCTGTTTGCTTCTTGAAATGTGCATCTCCATTTCTTTCCCATGAGGTTTGCTTGAGCTGTCCTTCCAATTACCTGTAAAAGAGATGTGTTCATTTTTCATTAACACAACAGCCATAAGAATGCTATCTTAGACTCTGGGTACTCAGCATTTGTGTAAATTACATAGAAATCACACAATTGAGTTATAGAACTTACACAAAAAGTAGTTCAATATATTCAAGTGTCGCGCTATAAATGCAAATTCTTACAATGCACTTTTATAGCACTGTCAATATTCAACTGAAGTGGGTATAGTTTGGCAAGTATAGAAGACAGTCTGAAGTCCCTAAATCATATACTAATTTTCATATATCAACTGAAAGTAATCTGAAGGCAACATATTTGCCAGAAATCATTCGCGTGTCTAAAATAAACTATTATGTTTTCTATTAGGACGCCTAATTATTAAACTTTATTTATCAATAATAATGCTGGTAAATAGATGTGCACAGATTGTATCTCGAAGAAAAGTTGAACTTACCACATGGGCTTATGGAAATAACAGAATCTGTAATCTCACCAGGTCCCTGACATACCCCTGATACAGCGAAAATCTCTTAAAATTGTGACAGAGCACCAAGTAAGAAACTGCTAATTTGATGCAAGGGTGTGCAAACACAGTATGGAATTCAAGATCTGTTCTCTTAGAAACTGAAAAGAATTGTCATGAGATTTCTATCATCGCCCAGCAATTATAGATATCGGTTTCAATTCAACTGCACCAAAGTAAGACCGATAGATACAACAGTTTGTCATGCAGACCAATTTGATGCCCTTGCACAATAATTTCACTATTTCATAAGCATACAGTCACCAATGTCGACCAAGAAGTTAACTTGATTGAAACAAACGAGTACCTGGAGGCGTTTCCCATGTTTATTAATTCTCTGCTGGATCCTATTCATCCTGTGCCCAGAAAGAACCCCATCGAGACCTGAATACAAGCGGCACACCAAAATTAAAACTGTTCGCAGGTTCACAAACGGATGTGTTCATGGGAGCGGGAGGATACCTGAGGGAAGATCCGTGTTGGGAGCAGGGCGATGGCATCAGATTTAGGTACAGAGGGCCGTTTGGAGAGGCTGACTGCACAGACGAGTTGCAAAGCTGCGCCTGGATCTGACCACCTCATCTTCTGTCTTCTCTGCTGGATCCGAAGGACATGGGTGAGGTTAAAGGAGACTGCTACAGGAACGGCGACACCCATGGGAGGAAGATGGCTGCGTAAACATGGAGCGGCGGGGGGGTAGATAGATGATTTACCATGGACGATGAGGAGTCCAGCTGCCAACCGCCACCGCCGCCGGAGCTGCACCTGGATCTGACCACCGCATCTTCTGTCTTCTCTGCTGGATCCGGAGGACATCGGTGAGGTGAAAGGAGACTGCTACAGGAACGGCAACGCTCATGGGAGGAAGATGGCTGTGCAAACATGGAGCGGCGGGAGTGTAGGTAGACGATTTACCATGGCCGATGAGGAGTCCAGCTGCCAACCGCCGCCGCCGCCGTGCACGACCTGGAGGAGAAAAATCTGGGAGAGGAGGTAATCCTTGGGCGAATTCCTGTTCTGCGGCCTGCCGTGCGAAGGGAAGTTGGTAAATAATACGGGAGGTGGGGCGAGGGGGGCTGGGCTGCATTGGAACCGTCAGGCGGTCAGCAACACATTGGTATTCCGTTGCAGTGCATCCGTTGCCAGAGGTGGTTTGGTGTTGTAGGATCACTACCTCCGTGTGCGAGCAATCGAAGAACTACTTACTAGAGTGGTCGGAATCGACGGTGAGGTGGGATGCGCTCAACTGCTGGCCGTGGGAAAGAACTCGTCGATTCATCGGCTCGGTGCGCGGAAGAAGAAAAGGGGTGTCGACACGAGCTTCACCCCATTCATGCGTAGCTCCACGCACGCTGGCTTGGCCGGGGATGCCTCAACGGTGGCTAGCGGCGGCGAGCAGGGCCCGAGCTCGGACGCGGCTATGGCGAGGACGAGGAAAAGGAGGAGAAATGCGGCGATGGTGTTCGTGCAAGAGAGGGGATGCCGTTTTGTGCGTCACGGCACGGTCAGGAGCGGGCCAGGAAGTCGCATGGCGTCACCGTACATCGCTGTCCACGCGGCGCGTGGCGTCGTTTCAGTGAGAGCGGAGTGGCTGACAGGCAGGCCCGGCCGCATGTTTTCTGTTTCCTGAATTATTCAAACTCGGATTTTCCCCAAGTTGTGCACACAATTTGAGCTATCAAACGAGCTCCAAAAATTATAAAAGGTTTGAAAAACGGATAATCCAGTGCCATAACATGCACATCTCAATTCGTAAAGGAATTCAAATGGCAGTTAGTCAAAGTTGGTCATTTTGGAGATTTTGAGGATTTATTTTTGCATCCTAACGAATTTCAAAAATCACCAAACAGTCTCCAAAATTCTGAGGCTATCATCAAAATTTTTGGTTGGCTCAAGTTGTTACAGAAAGTTTCGAGCTCCTTCAAAAGCTTTGGTTTGACACTTGTTTGAGTTATTGATTTCGAATTTTAAACTTGATTTGAATTTTGTGTGTTCTGTTCATTTGGGTGTCAACTAAATGGACATCAGTGACACGGGGTGTCACAGTATTTGGATTCGTTGCGCTGATTTCTAAAAACTAGTTTGTAAATTAAAGCTGGGTATGGATGTCTGGATCCTAATTTCTCAAAATTTGTGTAGGTAGATTTTAAACATTTGTCTAAAGGCTGGCCTATATTTAGATCCTCCCTAACTCCTAAAAGTTGATTTTTCAAAAACAGAAGGATTTTAAACAGAGCCTGCCCGGTGTGGTCGGAAGACGGGGGAGTAGACGGTGTGGCCTGAGCTTCCTGAGCTTCTTGCTTGATGAAAAGTGCTGCCTGGTCAGGCAAGCTGTGGTTGTCTGGTCAGGCACCGTGAGCCAAAGTTGTTTGGTTGCAAATTGTGCCTGAAGTAAAAGCGTACGATCAGAAATAAGCTTCCTGAGGACAAACACGTAAACTTGTCAAATCTGTTTTGCTCCATCGTTGAGCTCCAGAGTTCTGTCGGGTTCTTGGTGACCGCCTCAAAAAAGATCGATATATGGCAACCATGTACAGCCAAATAGATGTCAGTGACCAGCAAAATCGATTGATTAGCAAGTTCATAAGGTAATGATATGATCAATTTGATCGCCTCCCTCCATACTCATCGGCAAATGACCAAAATAATACTGCTCTGTACCCTCCTCCACCGTCTCGCAAACTTCCAGTGTGGCGCACATCGAATAAATCCCACAATTACAAACTTTCTGACCCCAGATATATATCTCCCTGTCCTCCTCGATATTCACCAGGATTATCTTCTCAAAAGTTGAAGCTTCGTCAAGCAATTCTTCCAGAAAAAAACAACGTTTTGAATATGAAGTGTCTCTTCGTGATAGCCACACCCTGAAAGCAATTCTTCCAATTTGTGTAGTTATCAACGTACAAACCAGTGTTTATAGGTTAACATCCAATTTGCCGTTAGATCATCATCTCAGATTAACATCTACCCGTCCATGTATGTGCACGCTTCTCTTTCTTTCCTTCACTCCTACATCAATCTAGCTATGACGGTCTCCAGCAACCATTGCGTCCTATTATTCTTGATGAATGCCCCCAACTGAAGAGTCACACGATGTTTTCCTCTTCAAGTTCCAACTGCGTTACTTTCCTTGCTTTACTCCCTCATCAAACTGGCTATGACGGCCTCCAGCCATTGCAGACTATTATTCTTCATTCATGAATGCCCACCAACTGAAGAGTCACACGATGTTTCCTCTTGGAGTTCCAAAATGTGTTACTTTATCCCCCCAACTGAAGAGTCACTGAGTCACACGATGTTTTCCTTTTAAGTTCCAAAATGCGTTACTTTATCTCCTTAAATTGCCTGCATGTTCCTATCTTTTTACCTCATCCTGGCAGTCGAAACAGGCCAGGCATTCTCTGTGCTTCCGTCCCTGAGTTGAGCTGGCAGTCGGACAGGTGCCAAGCTCTAATATACATATCATATCGCTCCACCATCAACCGATTGCATTTTGCATCATCCTGCAGGCATCAACGTAGGTGGGAGCTGTTTGTCACCACGAGCATCTCTATTGAGCAGGCTGAGCAGATACATCGTCGTGTTCTTTGCGTAACCTGCCCTTGCACTAGGAAACCTGCTTCCAATATATCACTGTATCACGTGAGCCATTGCTTCAAAACTCATGCGAGCCAGGATACTTTTGCTTTTATTATATCTTTGCCCCTTGCATCCTTGATTGATTCTTTTCTTGCTAGGCAACCCTGTAGGATTGGGTTTCTCTGTTCTCCGTGCATAAATTTGCTTATGGGATATCTTTGGACTATGCATGCTATGAAAAATTACTGTAATTTTATTGCCATAGAGTTTGTTATGCCAGGTGCAGTTTATCCACTCCAGTCATTCTCATTCATGTTCACTACAAGTTCTTACCTGCATGAAACTTAATAATTAGATTTGGGATCAACAAAGTTTTATTTTTATTTCCATTCTTACTTTTTGTTACAATGTCTTATGCAGATGGGATACTAATTCTCTATTATAATTTCAGAGGTCCATAAATATTCCTTGCTATTGAAATTATATATATCCAAGGCAAAGTTGATCAAGGGTCAGATGGGTATCAGGATCTAATGCATGTCAACAAATCTACACTTCCAGAGAAGACAATCGCCCTGTGCAGCATATTCTTTGTAGAGTTTTGGTCCAGCCTGAATTGTCTACTCTCCTTCCAGAACTATATTTTGGGACTATGGCTCATGTAGTTCACTTGCCTCATAGTGCATCTGTGTGTCTACTTCCAAATTATCCGAGAATGTTACCATGTCATTCATTTTCTTGTAGTTGCCTCTGAACGTGCTTGCTATATTGCAAACTAATTAAGCACTACGTGTTCGCGGTCATTTATATCAGAGCTTTATAGTGCAAAAACATATCTTCTTTTGGTTGCTTCTGAAAATGTTTGATATGGGAAACTAAGCCCCAATACAGGTACGATCATTTGCATCGCTCCTCTATAGTGTAGTTGATTTATCTTCAAGATACGCTGTGAACACGCACATTGTTCTACTAAACTCTGATACAGAAGCAATTTATGGTTTTTACATTCCATTTTGAGAAATTTTCATAAAAAGAAAGAATGCGGCAGTTGTCTTTATGGTAATAGTTGATGTTGACTTCAACCACTTGATGCCAACTACAAGAGCGAGCAAAAAAAAGCATTACGTGCTTCAATTAATGACCCAAACATCATG
The DNA here is from genome assembly GCA_000970635.1 of Eragrostis tef. Lineage (NCBI taxonomy): Eukaryota > Viridiplantae > Streptophyta > Magnoliopsida > Poales > Poaceae > Eragrostis > Eragrostis tef. Next base: position 150,363 of record LAPY01000676.1, read on the forward strand.
TTCCGTTAGAGCATCTTCAAGAGACACTCACAAATTTGCCCTATAAACTTGTTTTTGGGAGCAACTAAAAAATGTAAGGGGCAATTTTTCTCTCCTCCAACAGTTCTCCCCTAAAAATGGATTAGAACACTTCTGATTGGGCCACATCAGCATTTGGGGCCACCAGAAACATTAATTCTATAGGAAAAGAAGAGATGGGAGCTCTAATTCTTCTCCTGTTTGTAGCTACAAATGAGGGGAGTTTTGGGGCTATGAAAAAGTTGGGAGGAGTTTTGGGAGTCTGTTGGAGATGGGTTTTTTGATAAAATCCTAATATTTTGATTTAAGGGAGGTTTATGAGTTTCTCTTGGAGATGCTCTAAGATAGCTCAAACTATTTTTATATTTGCTTAATCCAATCAACTCTTGAATCTTATCTTCCCGCAGCAACGCGCGCGGTATATACCTAGTTTCATTAATTAAAGGAGAAATAAATACAAGTAAGTAGTCCTAGAAGACAAGCTACATACAGGAAACAAAAAACACAAACAACAGTAACCGCAACAATCCTAACAGAACACCACCACTCAAGCTGGTCGGATTGGGACATCGACACAAGCCACTCAAAACTACCTCCACGAGACAGCTCAGCCCGGTCGGATTGGGACATCAACACAGACAAGAATACTCCACTGGGCAGCAGACGCAGAAACAAAGCCTAGCCACTGCTGCTAACAACATTTCCAATTCATGAAGTCGCCGGTAAGGCACAGCCCCATGGCGATAGGGAAAACCGAGAGAAACAGACCGCACTGCACCCAGAAGGCCACCGCTATGCAGGACCTGCCGCCATAGTGCCGCTGCAACATCACACACCATCTGACAGGGTGAAACCATCGGATCCGGACTGCACGCAGGACGCCTCGCAGTCATCACCACGACAACACAACGCGCGGGGGGCTCGCCACAGCCGCCG